>PDND01000169.1:0-63839 GCA_002572855.1 [Emmonsia] crescens | reverse complement strand
CACATCAGTTGTCATCTCACCCACCAGTCATGTCTTCAAAGATATCTCTTGCCATGTTCAAACAAAGGAGACTTACAGCGCTTGCATGTTGAAATTGCATTCAATACAGCTGAACAATTCCTCCTTCATGGTATTTTTTTTTAATGAATTTGGAACTGTTCTCTACACAGTAGTTACAAATCTCCGCACATATTCGTGTGGCCATCGCTTTTACCACGAGAGCCAATATTGTGATTTGATAACTTGTGGCAAGCTACGATTATTTAACGCTTCAGTGAGCAGGAACCGATAAAGTCGGGAACAATGCTGCTTATATTGCTAGAAACCCTGCTCGAGGTGTGGGGTCAATCAATGTGACATTTTATTATGCTTATGGTGATCGGTGATTAGCACATCGCTTTTGGACCTCCTAACTACATGGCTTCGTTCGAATTTTATTTTATTTAATTGATATTGAAAATACCCTAAAATCTCGATGGCGACCTTCCGGCCAACTGAACACCTGTTTTGATGAAATAGCGTGGCAGTACAGAATGATGCACTGGGATGAATCTGAAAGTGTGCAATATTTCCCAAAGTGAGAGCCTGAATAAGTTCTTGACTTTCAACAAGGTCAGAGGCATTGTTGAAGGAGACTCACTCTTTAGTCAAGAGTGTTTCTTACTTTCTGGGACGCATCCTACCGAGCACCTTCAATCACGAAAAATCGCGTCTTTTCATTTCGGTGAATCACTGGACAATATCCGCCAGGATGGATGGCAACAGACGTTTGGAAATGGGCTCGTACTGGCTTTCAACTCAGTCTGTTGATCGAGAATGGTCACAATTAATCGACCCATAGCGAAAACGAGCAGCATGCTGTGTTTAATAATCATATTATGCTGGATTCAACCCGGGTGCCCGAACATGCTGCAACGGTCCACAAGCCAGCGATTGGCAGGCATGGAATAATCTCCGGACTACGTCTTCACGAGAAGAAATCTCAGGAACTAGGCGTGGAAAGTGCTGATGTCAATCCTCGGCCTAGATTTTAACCTGACAGCTCATGTTCCGGCACAGCGAACGATGCGATTCCTACTCGTTACGATGCCTAGTAGGTTCGTATTCCGGAGGGATCATAATCAGTATCCTGGAAATGTTTGGAGGTAGCCGGGCTATGTCTCGTACTGGTAGCTTCGTCATCCGATAGACACTTTACTACTGATTTTCAAAGGCTCGAAGTAAATCGTTACAGGGCAAAAGTATCTCAGTATATACATCTTGGGAGCTCCTCCTGGTCAATTGGACGCGAAAGACCAATTTAGTTACAAAAAAATGAAAAATAGTTCAAAGTTCGCAATTGAATATAGAAATTGGATAAGAAACAGGTGGCAACGGTAATTTATAGCCTTAGGCCTTTTGATTGATTATATATATATATATATATATTAATCTAGATATCCAACCTTTTGATGGCAAATGGCGTTTGTGGTTGCTACTGTCTGCCGTAATAGTGCGCCGCGAGGCGCGAAACTTTCTTAAAGTGGTCCAACGCGATTGATGAAGCTAGTGGGGAGACATCAAATAGCTCTCACGCTCAGCTTCCATTCGCCTCTTCAACATCAAACAGTTTTGACGGTTTAATTGGCATTCAACCCCCTCTTCTCTGTCGTCCATCCGTAACTGAGGTCTTGATTTTCGCCCCATAACTTCATCATGTCAGTTTACTTGCCCCGGTTTGCTTGGTCTAGTGTCCTTCGACTGACTTTAGAACAGGGAGAGCTTTGAGAATATCTACCTCGACTTATCAAAACAGCCAGGCAAATGTAAGCTTGCAGAGAGTGGCTTGGGTTGGCGACCATCGGGAGGTGGCGACACGTTCACTCTCGATAGCAGCAACATTGGCGCAGCGCAATGGAGTCGTGCTGCGAAGGGATATGAGCTGAAGATTCTGTCCCGTTCTTCAGGAGTCATCCAGCTTGATGGGTTTGAACACGAGGTACGGAATAAAAATACGCACCCTACCATCTTCGATTACGTTTATACGGTACTGACATCTGTGGTGACTTAGGATTTTGAACGAACGAGCAAGGCCTTCAAGATCTGGTATGGCATCAACCTCGAAAATAGAGAACATGCGCTTCGAGGATGGAACTGGGGGAAAGCAGAATTCACAAAAGCAGAACTCGCATTTAATGTCCAGAACCGACCGGCATTCGAAATCCCTTATTCAGAAATCTCAAATACAAATCTTGCGGGCAAGAACGAAGTTGCAGTCGAATTTTCACTTCCCACCGATGGCGTTAACGGAACTAACGGACAGCCAGAGGGTAGCACTAAAACCAGAGGCCGAAAAGCTGGCGCTGGTCGAGATGAACTGGTAGAGATGAGGTTTTACATTCCCGGAACAGCTCTTAAGAAGGAGAAGCCGGAGGGAGAGGGGGAGGGGGAGGGAGACGAGAAAAGCGTGGATGGCGAAGAAGCTGAGGAACAAAATGCGGCAAACTTGTTCTATGAGACTCTAATGGATAAGGCTGAGATTGGAGACGTCGCTGGTGATACATTTGCTACCTTCCTGGATGTGCTACATCTTACACCAAGGTCAGAATATTCACATCCCGCAGTTCCTGCGTGAGAAAACATTTACTGACATACTCGCAGAGGCCGTTTCGACATTGATATGTACGAAAGCTCGTTCAGATTACGTGGCAAAACATACGACTATAAAATTCAGTACCAGTCGATCAAGAAGTTCTTCCTCTTACCGAAGAACGATGATACCCATACCTTGATTACTCTAGGCTTGGACCCCCCTCTCCGACAGGGCCAAACGCGATACCCATTCTTGGTTATGCAGTTGAAGCTTGATGATGAGATTAGCATCGATTTAAACATGACTGAGTATGCTACTTTCGTTCTTATAACATTTCCGCGGCTTTATTAATAAATTTGCGATAGTGAATTACTCCAAACCCGCTACAAGGACAAGTTGGAGGCCCATTACGAGGAACCCATTCATCAGGTTGTAACGAAAGTATTTCGCGGTCTTTCCGGGAAAAAGGTCGTCATGCCTTCAAGAGATTTCGTCAGGTCAGCAACCGGTTTATCTCAGTCCCTTTCTGAATATCGCAATAAAAACCCAGGCCCAAATTCCCATGATACCCAATCACCCAATGGACGTCTTAGATCAAAAGTAACTGACCCAAAATATAGCCACCATGGACACTCCGGCGTCAAATGCTCCATCAAAGCGAACGAAGGACTACTGTTCTGTTTGGACAAGAGCTTCATGTTTGTACCTAAACCCGCGACATACGTCCAAATCGAGAACATATCCGTAATCACCATGTCCCGTGTTGGCGGTGCCATCTCCGCTAGTCGAACCTTCGATATCACGATGACTCTTAAAGGAGGAATGGGAGAACACCAATTTAGCAACATCAATCGGTATAGCCCTTCCACAACTCCAACTCCAGTTGGAGTAGTTTGATTAATGAAAAATCCTACTAACGATGGTACAGTGAGGAACAACAACCCTTGGAAGAATTTTTCAAGGCGAAGAACATAAGATTTAAGAACGAGATGGTCGATGATGTCAGCTAAGCTCCCGTTCAGATTTCCTATCTACTATGATATGTGGTGGTATACTAACACTTCTTTGCAGTCATCTGCGCTTATCGCCGCCGCTCTGGACAATGACGAAATTTCCAGTGACGAAGAAGTGGCCGTCGGGAATGACCGTGGCTCCGCTGACGAAGACGAAGAATCCGTGGACGAGGATTTCCACGCAGAGTCGGAGTCCGACGTTGCGGAAGAATACGACTCTGCGCATGAAAGCAGTGGCAGTGGAAGTGATGTTGAAATGGATGATGCGGCTCATGGAAAGAACGCAGCGGCTGATGACGATGAAGACGACAGACCGAAGAAAAAGACCAAGGTCGGGAAATGAGGGAGAAAAGCTCAAATAATGCTATCTTCAGTGGGGGATTCAATAATTTTGTATCATCATTCTCTTAACAATAGTCACGTCGGTGTTCTTCGCCTTCGACTTTCATCTTCGGTTTGCTGCTTTTGTGTTTTGCTTCTCCATTGCAGGACCCAGTTTGGGAGACTTTCTCTTTTCTTTATTCTGATCCTATTGCTGATAAACGGAACAGGTGGGTTTGTTCTAAAAGGGGCACGTTTTTTTATTCTTCATTCTGCTTCTCCCGGTGATTTATTTGTCTCCTATCTTCTATTACATCGCGCAAACACGACCCATATGACCCCTTGGAGTATCTCGCGTGGCTGTCCTTTATGCAATTCCAACAGCCAAATGAATTACTAATTTTATTTCCCGCTTGCTTCCCCTCAACTCAACGTCCTTTGGGCTTCGGACTGCCTGGCCTCAAGTGAAATTCTAGATCACGTGATATAGCCATGGGAAATGGTCTCAGCCACAATCGTGTGGCGCAGTGCATGATGAAATGCCCTGCACGTTGAAGAATTTTCTTTGCTCGCCACGATTGACACGTGTTGAGCGCTGACAGGAACGTGTATTAAATGCCTTGTTTAACGAGCATGTATATGTGGGACTATTGCCGCAGCTGTAGCAGCGGCGCAGGCGAGCAACAGATTCTCCAGACAAACGGGGCGAAAATTGACAAGGAAGCAGAGAGCGCACTATTATTTCTGCCTGACACCAGCTTCCACAAATCCTAGCATAGTGAGTCTAGGCTGGGGGGGAAATGAGATCCAATTGATCTTTTGATAGTGGGTTGGCGCGATAAATTGATGATTGGAAATATGACAAGTCAAATTCATGCATAATCAGAAATGGGCGAAAAGTTCTCCATGGGTCGTATACGGCAGATCAATTGAAATGATCTAGATTTCCCCCTCATCAGCGGTAAACGAAACTAATGCCTCTTTATCACAAAGATCATAACTATGTACATCTGCTAATGATGTCCATGCTCATAATATATTCGATGCATAAATCTCAGTACTCTGTAGATCGAGGAGGGGTCGCGAAGCAAATTTTGCCGCCCCTGCGAGCCAGCTATGGGCCATGGCGCTCTGTCCATTTTCCCCCTCCTAGCTAATTAAGCTCTTTGGGAAGACCCACTGCCAGTTGGCCGTTTGAATGGACAAGAATAAAAGCGTCAAGGAGTTGGGAAGGTGGTGTGAAAGAGCAGGGGCCAGTTCTGGACTGTGACTGGATAGAGGGTGAGCCCTTCGCTCGGTGCCATTTTGGTAATGTGACTTTGTGGTGGTGTGGACCTCTCCATTCCCTGGGGTTCTTAATCCCCGTTTGCTTGACACATCTCAAATAAGACTAGCCCATTTTTGTCTTGTTCTGCTGAGAGTGTGTATATGTGCATTTTGAATATCTGCATAGAGTACTGCGTAGATAGTTTCAACGAGCAGTGAAAAATGAGGGGCAGGGAATATTTCCCCATAGCATTGCACTGAGGAACTCTTCCTTTGCCTTACTGCTGAATATAGTTTAGCCCTAAAGTGAAGAGGCCATATCGAAGCATTCTCACATTGTTGATATGAAGGCTAATATCGGCCTGGGCTTCATAGTCCCCGTTATGAGAGCAGTGGAGGTTATTTGCGTAGTATTCAGTTTTGGTCTTGTGGTCGTTCCCTTGTTAGCCTGAATTGAGTTGGGAGAGCCTTTACACAACTCTGAACGGCTTTCTCACCGCATAGCCGCATGGTGAGATTGTCCGTTGAGTACAGGCGAGACTTCAGAAAAGGGTCAAAGAACGAGTCCGCTTCCTGTTTCCAATTCTTCCTGGTGGCTCTTGTTAGAGGGAAGCACTTATGTAACTCAGAGATCTCAATCTATTCAAAGAATTGATTTGCTTAACAATACACTACGACTGTAAAAGCTTCCGATATGTGGTCACTGATAGATTCTTAATGCGGAGCGCCAAGCCTCATATTTGCCTTATCCAAAAAGAACCACGTGATTATCCTTCTGGCCACTTCCATTTAGGGTTAGGCGCAGCTCAACCGTGACGCGATGGAACTCAGGAGATTTTTCAAGCCAACCGCGACATTTTATCGATCGCCATCCATTCAAAGCAACAAACCGTCCAGCTTTGAACCTTTCGCCTTTCGGTCACCTAAACGTCTCCCATTCTCTGTATTTTTGCATATTTACTTTTCGTTTACACACATACCACACCATGCGATCTCAAACCTCTTAAATACTCGCAAAATTTCCTCGATCACAAATCGCTACCGAAAGTCTCCTTTTCCTGGCGCATCTAAGGAATTTACTACACAAGTAATCTAGACTTGCAAGCATCTTCTACATTATCGGGCTTTCGTCTACCATACTATAAACCCGTTTCCCATTAACTGTCGTTCCATATCTTTCAAAATGACAGTGGAGTACGCCAAAAAGACAAACGCGGAGCTCATTGAGATCCTCAAGTCCCGCTCACTACCACACACCGGGAAAAAGGCAGACTTAGTCGCCCGACTCCAAGAAGCGGATAAAGCTGAAGCCGACAAAGCGACCGCCGTGGCGCCCTCGAAAGTAGCTGCGGTTGAAGATGTCATCGATTGGGACGACGATGCGGCCCTTGCTGAACCCGCCGTACCTGCGAAACCGAGCACTAGCACAGCGGCTACCGCTCCAATAAACCAAGTCCCCAATCCTACTGTGGTACCCAACCAGAAGGTCGATATCGATCCCTCCACAACTCATGATCTCAAAGCTGTGAGAAGCGAAGGCAAGGCAGAGGCAACTGTTGGAGATAAAGCTGCACCCGCGGACGGAATCAACGGCATCGATGTGCAACCTGAAGAGAAACCTGAAGAGAAACCAGATGTGGATTACAGCATGGGACTATCAGCGACCGATCTGGAAGTTGAACTCGCTAAACGGAAAGCTCGCGCTGAGAAGTTCGGGATAGTGGAGGATTCATCAACCGCATTGGAGCAAGCTAAGAAGGCTGTTGAAAGGGCGAAGCGTTTTGGAACAGTTACGGAAGATGCAGCAATTGTAAAGGGTTTGGATGAGGCGCTGCCCGACCGCCCAAGGAAGCGGGAGCGTGGAAATGACGAGGCCGGAAGTGGCCGCGGTGGGAAACGCCGCGACCTCAGACGAGGGAGGGGCCACATGGGAAGAGGAGGGGGACGTCGGGGACCAGCCCCCCGACAGAGCAATGGTGGGAACGACAGTTCCCGGAGCGACCAGGATCGAATTGCGTTGGAAAGGAGGAAAAACCGGTTTGGTTAAGGGTAGGCGCTCGGCTGCTGAATCGGGTTGTGTCGTTTTCGTTTCTCGAATATGTCGTTTTTAATGCTCACGGGTTCTTTCCTTTGAAGTTTCAGTTATTAACTTTCGCTGATTTATTATTTTTGTGATATGTGACTTGGGAGTTTGCTGGCATGGGATTTCTTCTACTATGAATTTGTTTTCTATTGCATTGTTAGTCAAATGGAATCTGTTTCCCCCTTTTTGCACCTTGGTTTGTTTCTATTTGTATTCCTTTGTTCCTGTTCCCCCACAGTGACTGGCTTCTCACATGATCTTTTCATCAAGTGAAATTGCCCTTGCTGCTACCCTTTCAAAGGAGAGACTGTAGAGAACTGTCAAAAAGAAAGTCTGAAGTTTTGCAGACAGTAGTGTAAATATGTCTGGCAATAGGTAGAAAGATATATTTCTACATTCATGTATCATTATTGTAAAAGAAACGGTATCCTTCTGTTTTGAAAGTTTTTATCACATACCAAACTTCTGATATGACAAGACAAGGCTCAATCAGCCTATCTGCTGATCAAGACAGCCTTGTGGAAGTAAAAATAAAACTCCAAGTAAACAGCCCGTGGATTCGTTCTGAACTTCGTAAGACCTTAATTAGATTGCATGAGGGCGTTATTTACGACCACTGAAATGTGTGGGGTCTTCCAATGTACGCGCCGAGCAGACGGGTTCGGACTGACGGCTGCAAGCTCTCACTCCTGAAGCGAATCACGAATCCCGTGAAAGGATCGGTGACTGATTCGTGCATGAATCTTTATTCTCCTATGGATGTAGCTAGGGAGGTAGTGCGTTTGTAGTTACAGGAATGATGGAGGAATGATGGGGCCGCCGTCCCTGCGCAGCTGAATCGTGCATGCACGTTGCATATCGATAACAGGTGCTGCAGACATTCGCTAATTGACCACCCATGCAGGACAAGCGACGAAACTTCCAAAGTTTCGTACCAGGTAGTTAGTCAAATGATGACTGTGCTTTTCGGTTCGTTCTCGTCATGCCTTTTCCAGTGGATTTATAGGCAATATGGAGTTTTCCAAGGTTGTTTGAGCTTTCTGAAGAGCTAGTTAATAATACTTTAAACGATGTGTATAAGCTGGCAACAAATAGGATGATTTCAATGATCACAAATAGTTTCAGTTTGTGAGGTCAAAAAGTGACAGTCAGTGAGTAAATTTTATATATGTGAAATTTGACTTCTTCGTCCCCACCCACCCCAGATTAACTACTGAGCGGGCGGAACCCACTGAGCTTCTACTGAAAAACGAGATACGGACATGCAAATTGAGTATGCTCGATGATGGGCCATTACTTTCGTCTTTCAATAATATTATTTTGGATAGGTAGCCGATTAACCTGCCTACCATTACTCTGGCGAATGAAACGGCTGGATGGGTAAGATCATGATTCCGGCGGTAGGCTGAGCTCACGGTGGAAAATTCTCTTATTCAGGAACGTCCGGGATGGATGATTCTGTTGCCTCCTTTGTTAACCGGTGTCAACTTACCCCACGTTAAATCTCCTAAAAGCAAATGCCTGTGTGGGTCAGTAGTGTGATATATGTGCCTATCAAGAGGAAACGTGCCATCGCCTCTTTTTATTCTGGTCTTTATCTTGCCGGTAGGAAGGTTCTGTTTTTAAATTCAAAAATCATTGTTATTTTTGTCTTTTGCTATCGCAGTCTGCGCCTCGCTGCACGACATTAAGATTAGAATAAGAAGATCTTGTATTGGGTGACGATCAGAAACCAGTAGTTCAAAACGTTCAGTCCAAAATGTTTGTGAAATCCTGGCGCTTTCCTCTGCTGCCAAATAAAACTCGGTTGAAGCAAGATTTCGGATGAGTGTCGCCTCCTCACACAAGGGCCGGACACGCCAGAGGGTCAATCTTGAATTCCGGGGAGAGTTTGGAATTGAAGTCAAGGATCGCTGCAATAGTTAGTGCCTAGCCAGAGTTGCATTCGCGTGCCACGCTAAACCTTAGGCTCGATAACCCTGTCTGCGAATCACGGAGCCATTTGGCCGATTCGGGACGCAATTGGCTCTGGCAAGACGAATAAAAATCATCGCCAACTTAGACCTACATGCCGCCGCGCCCCGAAGGGCTTGACAGGCCCAAAATTCGACTTTTGCAGGGAAGATTTTTCTCGCACGGACTTTGTCCATGTAAATTCGCAGACCATCCTATCTCTCAAGAGACATTATTATTGTTGATCAACATGCATACACCTCGGGCAGGGAAGATGCGAAATGATAGAATCTGTGACTGAAGTATTCTGGTCCATTTTCCTCCTAGCAAATCGGAGGGGTAAATCAATGGACAAGCCTGCTGGAAGCCAAATTTAGCTGCGGTAGCGAGCTTAGAGTAATTAAGTGGATTTGGTTTTTCATGAAGCTGATTGGCATCCTGAAGCTCCGAGAACAATTAGCCGATCGTCGTGGAAGACTGGTTGTTGACGGCACGGCACGTCTGGTAGTCTATGTCAAAAGGATGTCACGGAGTTCTCCTGTTCTGTTTTGGAACCTCATAGGCAGCGTTTAGAGAAGGGGATTATTTGATCATGCGAGTATGGTCTGGGGCGGGGCATAGCGAAGTTACATACTAGCAAAACGAGCCTACACCTACAGAGGAGGAACGGAGCATATTGGCCCCCTTGTACATGTACTTTTGACCTGTGACTTCATACGAGGAGTATGAATGGCCAAAGTCAGGAGTACGCAAACCATAGGTGTTGAAGCTGGCTGAGAGATTTGCAAGCGGAGTCATGAATTGTGGGAGTCTGGATATTGCGATAGTCTTCATTTGGTGGTGGTAACCACATGATCCCCGAAGCCCTGAGCTGCTTGAAGTGGGTTTTGACGTCTTTTGTTGTTTTGCAATGCAGTATCTGCACAATGACTGGCTGACATAGAGTCTGCGCCATCCAAAGTCCTGAATATGGTTTTGCTGCTTCTTGCAGCGTGATTGAATAGGTTATTTATTCGAAGGAGGAAAATCTGTCGCACCTAACTACATTTAACGAAGGGATCCGTGCTGTGAGCCACCAAGGTCTTGTTCTTGTTCGCAGGCCAAAAACCCCTAATAACGCTCTCCAGCATACCTTTAGGTACCCACCGGTATCCACTGTAGCACCAACGTGAGCATATCAGAGTGCTGGAATCCCGAAGTCCAGCTTCCTTACCATCAGACTACACACTCGTTCAACCAGAGAGAGCTTCGTTTGGTGGAGCAATGCCCCGTGACTCGCCACTGCCAATAAGCCCGGCCCTAAGAAAAGTCTGGTTTTAGCGGGAAACCCCCAGTAGCCGTGCTCCGTACCGCACCGTTATCCGTAACTCTCCTTTCGCCTCATTGCTGGACCTCGATCTCACTAACTATGGTCTTCCCAGTCATTCCTGCCCGCTCAGGGTGAGACTCCATTGCTGAAATTCACAGGCGCCCGACTCATTGCACCCCTGTCAAGTCCGTAACGAAGGACCCAGGACACAATGACCCCTCTTTGGACCTTAAAGAGAAGTCGACGGCACCTCAGTGCTCTACTTTCTACATTCTTCTACTCTTTTTCGCCCCCTCTGCTTCCCTGGAGAAAACTTCACGGTCCTCTTTATTTTGTCCTCCATTTTGGCCCTCCCCGTCGATCCAAGAACTGATTCTGCATAATGATGACACCCATTGACGTGGCCGTCCTCTAGTCGTTCGCCTTACCAGTTCCCTTGGCCCCTGCCACATCTGTTGAGCCACAGCTCACTGCATTAAGGCCTTAACGGGCCCGCCGTGTGTGGCGGAGTTGCATATATATGCAGTATTTGTGTCCAAGTGCCTAGACATCTATGCTATGAACATCCTGTGCCTCAAATCTTTCTAATGATTGTTAAAATACCTACGTTATAAGATAGGCCCACACATATCCTTTCTCTTGACGTTGACGTTTTCCTTTTTTTACCTTGTTTATTTTATATGGGTTATTTATAATCCACAATCAATCCTGTACAATTATTTCTTAAAACACATATTGTTAAGCCCATGTTTTTGCGGGCCATTGTGAATGTTATCAGTGTTTCCTATGATTGCTTGTCATAGCGCAAAGCAGCAAGGGATGGAAAAGACTGGTTCTGACTGTGAGTCACCATAGCATGGCTATATTAAACCCCTGGAGGCCCTTGAAGCTGTTTTTGACCTCGATGCAGATACTATACGGACATCATTTGCATGCAACTCCTAGGTCCTCATCCGTTATGATTCTGTGACTTGCTAGTCATAGTAATTTTTTGGAAAGCTGGTTCTCCAGACAGGGGCGGGTATTTCGAGCTCAGGTCACACTATGCCCTCTCATAGATTTGATCGTGGGCGGATGTTAAGACAGGAGGAAGCTGCGGGGCCGTCTCAAGATGCCCACTTCTCTAGAATTCCGGGCGTACCGAATGCAGGCCAGCCTAGTTTAACGACAACTAGATCGCAGGTGCAGCGAACTTTTCTACCTTCCAGAACTAGACGAGGCTCGTCAGTCTCTGAAGGCGAGGACTCATATCGAGGAAGAATCCTGACTCCTCAGAGTACCAAAATTCCGTCAAAAGAAAACGGGCAATCCTTGGGGATTCCGCAACCCTCGAAAATTGGCTCCACCCTGGCACCTAGCTTAATACCGTCGATGGGCAAGATGCCTCCCCCTACCCAGCCTCAATCAAAGCCAGGCCCCGCAACTCCCGAGAGGTCCGGGAAACCACCTACAGCAGAGGGCCGGTCCCGTAACGTTCTGCGGAGAAAAGCTCCGTCGATAGAGCAATACGCCAAGAGCAGTAGGGCGAGATCTGATACATCAAAGTTTGGCTTTTTTGGTTCTAATACTTCCTTATCGAAGATGGAAGGTGATAACAGCGTATTAAGCTTAGACCCCATTTCATCGGGCAGGCCCAACAAGGATTCGAAGAGTCGAACTCAGGATCAAGTCCAGCACGTGCCACTGGGGTTAGCACCTCTACAATCAATGGCTCAGCCGCATACCAGGGCTGGCGAAAGTCATATTCCTCGCATCCCGAAAGAAACCCCAAAGGAGTTGGCTGGACTCGCAAATGCATTAAATACAACGGCCCTTCCCCCTCCAACTCCTAATTTCACATCCACCAGCAGTCCTTCCACGAGATATTCTGAATCTCCTGGACCATGGAGTAGCAGGACGTCCACTCCAACATCCATGTCTTCGTATTCACCTGGAATCACTCAACCAACGAAGGTCGGGTCACGCTTAAGGCAACCGAGTCCCGCCTTGTCTAGAAGTCCGCTCCCTAGACAGTCTACTGCCCCTGTTCCTTCCACCATTCCCGCCACTAACAACAAAGATGGACCAACATTTTACCCAAGAACACCCCGTAAAGCTCAGACTCATCCTCCTATAACGGCAGCCAAAACTGAAAAAGCCGAACGGCAGTATGGTGACAAAAGGAAACCCTTCGTACCTCCTCGGGGTCCTCCGCCTCGAAAGTCATCCACTAAGTTTGAGCCTCCAAAGACGAAGGAAGGCGATTCCACTCAAAGGTTGAATAAGGACTTAGAGGTACGGGAAGAAAAGAAAAATATCGAACCATGTCAACACAAACCCGAAAATTCTTCTCGGCTCCCAGCTCCAACGTCGACCTTTCGGCCACTTAGGCCCAGCCGTGCTGGTACAAGCGACCTGGAACTAAAACCATCTCCGGTGATTCAGAGTAATATGGCAACCCTAAAGTACTCTGGACATAGACGACAAGCATCTAGCGACTCTACTCATGGCAAGATTCGTCAAACTCATCATATCAATTCATCAACGGAATCGTTCCAGTCTAAAGGTTCAACCCGGATTCCCGATCGATACGCTTCCCCTTATTCCTCTAGTAACCAGAGTTCCAGAATTGCTACGGCTTCAAAGGGCTCGCTGTCTCGTGCAAACACAGCCCTAATAAAAGACCCTAAGGAGCCCAGCGAATCTTTAACAACTGGCGGGACAAGGCGGTTTGGAATATTTTCAAGGAAAGGAAAATCAGATACAGATGTAACTCTTTCGGATCGGAAAGATAAACCGAGCCGACGTGGTCCTGCTGCAGGTACCGGCCACGAAGGTTATGGGAGGCACGCCCAGCGGGGACGAAGATCCAGCATAAATAGCGTTAATGGAAGGGCAAGATCCACAAGCGCAACTGCTCCATGTAGGAAGGGCAGCAATGCTAGCCAAGCAGAATCGGAAATGGATGACTTCCTATTAGATCGGCTGGAACCAGTCGTCATCAATGGGGGAGGAATCAATGGAGCAGAGCTGAGGCGGACCCAGAGTGAGCAGAGCGCGAGTAGCGTGAGTGTCGCGTCAGCGGCAAATTCACGCCCTGGCGCACAATATTCGAAAGCCGTCGGGGACTCATCAGAATCACTGGTCTTAGGGATGGAACATACTGCCAAGCCATCCGAAACTTTTGACTCTTTGCTCCACAGAATGCATCGAAAGGAGGAACAGCCTAGCCTGGCTAAACGTCGGTCTTTCTACAAGTCCCAGCTCTTTGAGTCGAAGGAAGACACTACTGTGCCACTATCCATTCATACTGATGTTCCTAAATCCCGCCCTTCGATTGACAGTGGTAACACCAGCCAAACATCTTTTTCCCAGTCCAGCGTGTCTATTATTATGAACGATCGGGTTCACGATAAAAAGGATAACAAGAAACCAGAGAAGAAAGGAAAGTGGAATTTTTTTCAAAGGAGCCACCAAAATCCAAGAAAGGTTTCGCTTCCTGAACCGAGTCTTGCTGTCGAAGTGCCAGTTGCCATATCTAAGCTTCCTGCTTCCAGGCAAGTCGCTCACTACGCGCTGCTCGAAAATGAGCACATGGATTCGGCGTCACTCAGAGATATTTTTCAAGGAATCGAGGAATCACCACCCACTGAGGAAGAGGTCGACCAGACAGAAGAAGTTCCCCTCGGGCTTGGATTGAAAAGACAACATGGCCACTCCGTTCTGCTTCCATCCCCCCCGCTTTTAGGAGGATATGCCTTTGAAAAGCTTCCTTCATCACCAAAGGTATTTTTCAACAAAAATATCTTCGATGAGAAGGTGACAAACGGTGCTCAACCGAAAGCGGATGTTCGACAAGAACGACGGCCTAATCGACTTGCATCAGTGGGACGAATTCCTATAGTAATCTCGAGCCGAGAGGCGCAGAAAAACCAACCCATCCCTTCATTCTCTCGCCCCTTCAGTAGGGTCGATATGCCTTCCTTAACGTCCACGGCTCATTCCCAGCCTGTACAGTTTTATAATCCTGGTCGCCCTCCCGTGGGGTCTCAAACGGAGGCTCTCCCCAGCCATGAATTTTATCCAGGGTGTGCAATTTCAGACCCTTCCGTCCATGTCATGTCAGGAAACAACCCCACATATGCATGGAAGGATCGCGAATTCTTGACTTTCCCTCAAAGGAAATCTGTAGCTTCTGGCTCTAGTAGCTCCGAAGGTTGCAGGAGCCTAAAGGCCGTGACTGCTGTTGCACCACGCCCGGGTTCAAAACTTAACGAAGACGAGGTCTGGAACGAATATGACGACTTAATCGACACTGTTCTGTCGCCGAAAACGGCTCCTAAAAGGAGAAGGTCAAACTCTTCCCAGCAGTCCTTTAAAATGGCCACCCGCGCCAGCAGGACTTTGCAAGTGGAGCTAAGCGGACCAAGTAATGGGAGTCGTTTTGTTCCCATCCCTTCGGAAAATTCATCCTTACATCGATCAATGTCCTCCACAAGATCAAGCGGTAGCTCAGTGCGCTTACGCAGGTCTATGATACTCTCCGCCCTGCACTCGTCTATGTCCCAATCTCCTCCAATGCCTTTCAACGACCTTTATGGTGGCTACGCCAGTAAGAATAGCGCAGAGTTAATAAATCAGGGCGGTACATTATCCGTCCGACAACCAGTTTCAGAATCGGACACAATTAGGGAATCGTCGTTTCCCACGTCTAGGAATAGCGAAGCCGATCGTCGCAGAAACACCATCCTTCTCGATAGAGCAGAGCGAGATCGCAACGGCGCAGTCGAGCAAACAAACCTTCGATCTAGCTCCCTCATGACTAGTCGGTGGTTATCATTTGGACGAGTACTTTTTAGTCCTGCACACAATCACCTCCAAGACCAAGATCAAGGTCGAGTTCTTGTTATTGACGGCTTAGGAAACGACGACTGGTCATTTTACTGTGCATTGACTTACCCTGCTGCAACTGTGTACAGCCTTGGTTTCTCAGGCTCCTCCACAATTTCCAGTAATCCTGCCGCCTGGCAGCCTCCTTCTAATCACCGAACTATCCATCACGCCAACATAGAGAGCCCATTTCCGTTTCCTAAGGGATTCTTCACCGCAGCAGTTATCCGATTCCCGGCTGCGTGCTCCGAGAGTGGATTGCGGGTTACTATTTCAGAGTGCAAGCGCGTCTTGCGACCGGGTGCATATTTAGAAATGAACGTTATGGATCTGGACATGGTTAACATGGGGAGCCGAACACGAAAAGTGGTTCGCATGTTAAAGGAGCGTATATGTGTAGCAGATCCAAGCACAAGTCTCAAACCTGCAAGCGATAATATCCAGAGGTTACTTGGAAAGCGAGGGTTTGAGAATTTGAATCGATGCATAGTTGGCGTGCCAGTTGCAGGCACTGTTTTGAGCTCATCTGACACATCCAGTTCCAACCGATCGACTGCCGGAACACTCCCCACACCGATATATCCGTACCCCCAGAATTCTACATCCAAAACTCAAGGAGGTAGTAGATCGAGCCGACCTCCATCAGACGATCCCAGCGTTTCTCTAGGAGATCTTCTTTCAGATTCGACCCCTTCAGAGTCCAATGATGAATCCATTGCTAAAATGGTAGCCAAAGTTGCTCGTTGGTGGTATACACGCTGCTACGAGGCGGCAATACTCCCCGATGGAAACCCGGATTACAGCATCTGGGCTGATAGAAGGGTACTTCGAGAATGTCAAAGACGTGCGACAGGGTTTCGGTTACTGATCGCTTATGCGCAAAAACCAAGCGAACCTCGAAGGACAGCAAGTGTTTAAAAAACGCAAGAGCAAAGAACAGGACCATTAAATGACGCATGGTAGTCATAACCGAAATTTCCTGTTGTTCTTTTCGACGACAGTAAAGCACCCGAAATTCGTTTACGTCCTTTTAGCGTAATATTTTTATTTTCGATCATCCTAACGGCCTCGACGAGACGTCGGCCACGCTTCTTCCTATCTTTATCTATCTTTAAGATCTCAAATACGACTGCAAATGATGAACGATTTTAACGATCTATCCCACGTTTTTACCTATATGAAATAATACTTTTTATCAAAAGATGAGGCAAGGCAACCAACCCCGATGCCAGACATGATGAAGATTTCCCAACCGGCCTCACGGCCAATTTCGTTCTGATGTTCTGTACATTTAGCTCTTTCTGCTTTTCTTTTCCATTCTTACGGCTGGTCACGTTATATTTTGTATTTATTTTACTTTTGTATCTGTGAGCGTTTTGCATTCGATTTTTTCCATCCATCTCCTTGGGTTTTAGGTGGCTAGCGTTGAATTGGTTGATATTTTTATGATACCATTGTCCTTGATGATTTTCCGTTTATGACTTTAGCGTTTTTTGTATGATTTTTGATTCAACTTTTTCAGTCCCTTTTTTCTGAACGTCGTCCCACTCACTTACGCCGCCCTCTATGTCGAGATATGAATGCATGAGGAAGAGCTTTATTTATTACGTTCAAGTCTATAAGAGAAATCTAAATAATATTAATATTGTAGCATTTTACAAACGAGATCCCATGAAATAGAGTCATTTTAGAGTATGAGTAGACCAGAATACCAGAGGAGGCTGCCTAAGTAGTCAGCGTATCAAGATAATACCTGTGCCATACCCCGCAAGTATCGCCAAAACTCCAGTAACTTCATCCTTAGTTGCTCCATTCTTAGTCAAGGCCCCCGACAATTCCATGTACTGCAGATATGTGTCAGTAAGAAGAGGTTCTCAAGTTTGACTAGTTTATGGGGGTACTTACAGCACTGGTAATTCATGATACCACGCCTTTGCGACGCTTTTGACGGTCTGCGACATCGGTGTATTGCGGAAGACAATTGTGAAGAACGACCCTTGCGCCCTGATCGAGTGCCTCCTTCGCATTGGGGTATACTTCAGCCGCTGCCTTGATTCCACTATCAACAAAACTAGAAACGCACAGGGTTTATAGCTCACCACGCTTCTCAATATCTGTTTGAAAAGCGGCTTCTCTATGGTGAGATCTGTCACAACGATAGAATTAGCATAAACACAGGCAATACAAATGTGCTAGGGCCTATTCACTGGTGATACTCGAAGAGATTCTAGATTATATAAATCCGTCGAGGTCGAGTGGCTTTTGCTTTAGCTGTCCTTATCTCTTTATATATATATTTTATTGTCACCTCCTCGGGAGAAATAACATGCACCAAAAATCTTGACTGCAATTGGAATTAACATTCAATAGATCAGCGGGTCGGCAGTTTAGTACCCCATGCAGACATATCACAGTGAAAGCTCACTAATCTTGTAAAGTTTACATAAATTTGCTCTCCATCTCTTTTCATAGGATATGGAAAAATGGGTTCATCTGCTTCTCCACAACTCATATTCGAGCTGACACTATCGTTTTCATTTGAGCCAATCATGGAATATAGTATTGGCCCAAACATCACGACACTTAATTTTGCGCCTGCGGGGAATTGATAATATCACCCCTGAGATAGTTGAGAACTGGGCATATTTACCGCAATATACGGAGTAAAGCTGTTTAGGAGTGCGAATCAAAGATTGTAGTTGGAACTGAGAGGATGGTCATGTGATATAGTTAAGTCCGCTATTCCCCTTGTGGCAAAGAATCCATGGATCCATGCCGCCGGCCTGCTAGGTCTGCTTACTCAGCAAGTCAATTTTAAGCCTCTTCTGTCACGACATCATTCTCCATAGCCATCATCAACGACAGCGGCAAAGAAAATAACTGCGACCATCGCCATAAGCCCATTCTTGCTATACTCCACTACCTATTATCCATGCTATACCATAGCAGCCCGGTTTAGCTGTGTTTAGGCAGCCCTCCAGTCGCAATCATGTCTGACGGTACGCAAATCCCGTTGCCCAATATTTTAGCAACAAGGCTAACTACCTCATTTATAGCCGACTTCGAGGCCATAAGACGCCTTCAGGCTGAGCGAAACGCTGCAGCCTCGGGCAAAAAAGGTTCTAAGACTTTCGATGCATCCAGCCAACGAGCTGACGTTTCGACCAAGGCTTCCCTGACTGAATCTTTTGATACAACGCTCTACGACCGCAACGGAACCGACAAGTTTGCGGAATATAACTCTTCCATCCCCGTCGACGACGACGATGAGGATATGGCGGATAGGGACGATGGCCACCGGCTGACTGGGCAGTATACGGCGACAAAGGAGCAAATGAACGAATTTGCTGCTGGTAAAGGGGTCGAGGAAGAGGATATCCTCCTGGGACGTGAGAAATCTGCCAGGATCTCAGAGCGTGAAACTGACTATCAGAAGCGACGCTTTAACCGTGGCCCTCTTACCCCAACACGTGCCGACCCTTTCGCTTCAAATTCCCATGCGAGTGTAGAGACCGAAGGCCAAACCTATCGCGATGTCATGGCTCTTCGCGAGTTCGAAAAGGAAGAAGAACGAGTGAAAAAGTTGATTGTAGAACAACAGGGCCAAGGCCAGAAAAATGGATCTGTTGAACACGAAGCAACCTTAAAATTGGAGGAGGCTGACAAAGAAAACATGGAAGCGGGCTCAACTGTGGCAGTCGCTTCTGGAAAGAAAAGAAAACAAAGATGGGATGTGGCCTCTGAAACAGCACCTGCGCTAGAAGGTGACAAACAAATTGAAGCGAAACCGAAGAGGTCTAGATGGGACCAAACACCTGTTCCCGGCGCACCAGAAGAGGCTCCCAAACGCCGATCAAGATGGGATCAAGCGCCGTCTCTTGTCACAGCCACGCCTGTTGGTAACGAGGGCCTTGCAACTCCGATGCATCCGTCTCAGGCGGCCGCGCCTGTTACCCCACTAGCATTTGGAACCGATATTTCGAGCCGAAATGCACCTTTATCTGACGAAGAACTGGACTTGATGCTTCCATCAGAGGGATATAAGATTCTTGAACCTCCACCTGGGTATGCACCTATTCGGACTCCCGCTCGAAAGCTAATGAGTACACCAGCGCCAATTCCCAGCGCCAGTGGGTTTGGGGGGTTCATGATGCAAGAGCCCGAGAATGCTCGGGCGATGGGGAAGCAGCTACCAACGGATATCCCCGGTGTTGGAGATCTGCAATTTTTCAAGGCGGAGGATATGCAATATTTTGGCAAGCTCGTCGATGGAGCAGATGAGAATACCATGTCGGTCGACGAACTGAAGGAAAGAAAAATCATGAGATTGCTCTTGAAAGTCAAGAATGGCACGCCTCCAATGAGGAAGACTGCTCTTCGACAACTTACGGACAACGCCCGTCAATTTGGTGCAGGACCTCTTTTCAATCAGATCCTTCCATTGCTTATGGAGAAATCGTTGGAAGATCAGGAACGACATCTCCTAGTCAAAGTCATCGACCGCGTACTCTACAAGCTAGACGACCTAGTTCGGCCTTATGTTCACAAAATTCTCGTTGTTATTGAACCACTCCTAATTGACCAGGATTACTACGCTCGCGTGGAAGGTCGAGAGATTATTTCTAACCTTAGCAAAGCCGCCGGCCTCGCCCACATGATCAGTACCATGCGCCCTGATATTGATCATGTCGACGAATACGTACGGAACACCACTGCAAGGGCCTTTGCTGTTGTTGCATCTGCTCTTGGCATACCTGCTCTCCTTCCCTTCCTAAGGGCGGTGTGTCGCAGTAAAAAATCATGGCAAGCGAGACATACTGGTGTTAAGATTGTTCAGCAAATTCCAATTCTGATGGGATGTGCAGTTTTGCCTCACTTACAAGGTTTGGTGGACTGCATTGGGGACAATCTCAGTGATGAACAAGCCAAAGTTCGCACCGTAACTAGCTTGGCGATTGCTGCTCTTGCTGAAGCTGCAAACCCGTATGGTATCGAAAGTTTTCAAGATATTCTCGGACCTCTATGGACAGGAGCAAGAAAACAGCGTGGCAAGGGGCTTGCAGGCTTCCTCAAGGCTGTCGGCTATATTATTCCACTTATGGACGAAGAGGGTGCGAATTACTTCACGAGCCAGATCATGGAAATCCTTCTCCGAGAGTTCTCTTCTCCTGATGAAGAAATGAAGAAGGTTGTTTTGAAAGTCGTATCTCAGTGTGCGGGAACAGACGGTGTCACAGCTGCCTATTTGAAGGAACATGTGCTAACCGATTTCTTTAAATGCTTCTGGGTAAGGCGCATGGCGCTCGATAAGAGAAATTACCGACAAGTAGTCGAGACTACGGTGGATTTGGGCCAAAAGGTTGGAGTAAGCGAAATTGTGGAAAAGATTGTCAACAACTTGAAGGATGAAAGTGAGGCATACCGGAAAATGACAGTGGAAACCGTGGAGAAAGTCGTTGCGTCCCTTGGTGCAGCAGATATTGGCGAAAGGCTAGAGGAGCGACTTATTGATGGTGTCCTGTTCGCTTTCCAGGAACAAAGCATAGAAGATATCGTGATCTTGAACGGATTTGGCACTGTTGTCAATGCCCTTGGCACTCGTTGCAAGCCGTATCTCCCTCAGATTGTCAGTACCATTCTCTGGCGCTTGAATAATAAGTCCGCAACGGTTCGGCAGCAGGCTGCCGATCTTATCTCCCGTATCGCCATGGTCATGAAACAGTGTGGTGAGGATGCCCTCATGGGCAAACTCGGTATAGTCCTCTATGAATATCTTGGCGAAGAGTATCCAGAAGTTCTTGGTTCCATTCTCGGAGCTTTGCGGTCTATTGTCACCGTTGTTGGTATCAATCAAATGCAGCCGCCTATTCGAGACCTATTACCCCGTCTCACTCCTATTTTGCGAAATCGACACGAGAAAGTACAGGAGAACACGATTGACTTGGTTGGTCGGATAGCGGATCGAGGCCCTGAATCCGTTAATGCCCGAGAATGGATGCGAATCTGCTTTGAGTTGCTCGACATGCTCAAGGCTCACAAAAAGGGTATTCGTCGTGCGGCTAATAACACATTCGGTTTCATTGCAAAGGCAATTGGTCCTCAAGACGTCCTTGCCACCCTTCTCAACAACCTTCGTGTACAAGAACGTCAATCCCGCGTTTGTACAGCTGTTGCCATCGGTATTGTTGCCGAAACTTGTGCGCCTTTCACAGTTCTACCTGCCCTTATGAACGAATACCGAGTACCAGAATTGAACGTCCAGAATGGTGTACTCAAAGCTATGTCCTTCCTTTTCGAATATATCGGCGAAATGGCAAAAGACTACGTCTACGCTGTCACGCCACTGCTTGAAGACGCGTTGATAGATCGTGACCAAGTACATCGACAAACGGCAGCCAGCGTGGTGAAACACATTGCTCTTGGTGTTGTTGGCCTTGGATGCGAAGATGCAATGCTCCATCTCCTCAATCTGCTCTATCCTAATCTTTTCGAGACAAGCCCTCACGTTATTGATCGTATAATCGAGGCTATCGAGGCTATCCGCATGGCCGTCGGTACCGGCATTGTAATGAACTATGTTTGGGCAGGCTTGTTCCACCCGGCAAGAAAAGTACGGCAGCCATATTGGAGGCTTTACAATGATGCTTACGTTCAAGGAGCGGATGCAATGGTACCTTATTATCCCACCCTCGAGGACGAGGGTTTGGCGAGGCATGAGTTGGCGATTGTTCTGTGATTAATGATAGCTTTTATTTTGAACAGGCGTTTCTTGCTGTTTTCCAGCCCTTTGACTTTATTTTAGTTTTGATTCGTTTCTAACTTGTTATTTACATACTAGTATTTCTCATGCCGTTTCCTTCCCTTTTGGCGATGTGCGTTCAGCGTTCTGATGTTCCACCTCTTGACTTACTTTTTCTGTACTTTTAATAATACCTTGATGTAAAAAAGCATGTATACTTCAGTCGCAAAAGTTGGCTATCATGCATCGTTCTATTATATCTCTGCTTCGCATTTAACTTCTCTAAAAGGTAAGGGTAGCATAGCATATATAGGGCTACTTAGGTAGTTATGAAATCTAAAGGAGGCCATTTGATTTGCTGATTGGTATGTCGGAATCTCTGAAGTGCGTAGACCATCCTCGACCCTGCCCTTTTTTGCTTGCTTGTCCAGGTGCCAGACAAGTGTAATCCGAGATCTAAACAAATGAGCACAGAAAACTCAAATAAACATTTTAGACGCGGGTTACCATCAGGGGATATCAAATGTGAGCCCCCTTCACTCTAGTAATCTGGTATAAAAAACGTGTGCATGTTCGCAGAATAATTCAACCCCATCTAAAAACTCAGATGAGGAAGTAAAGCCAAGTTGTCAAAAGTCCCTCTCTGAAGCATTTCAACATCCATCGATTTGTGTGGCCTATAACAACTGCCTACAACAATAATAGGGCTACTGATTAATAAAATAATATTAATACATTGGTTGGTGAAATGGTACTGGTTGCGGCTCTTCCTCGGCTTGGTGTTAATCCGCCAACTCTAAAATTTTCGGGCCGAGAGATTTCTGGAGATCGATTACCCCGGATTTATATGCCTGGGTATCTATCATCTGCCCATCCTCTGACATTGAATGGAATTGCAAGGAGGTCATTCAAAAGTAAACAAAACGGCGCGAAGGAGTTTACACAGCATATATATATTGCGACAATGATAAACAATTTTATGTTGGTGTGTAAGATCAGAAAATATACTATTTTCTTTCACGAATTGTTGGCAAAAAACGGGGTTGAACCATCGATTTAACTCCAGGCCACTCAGGAGCTATATTATAGGTAACCATATAATATCAATGAGCTGTACATTTTTGCTAAAAAGGTGCCTTGAGCGGCTATTATGGTCTCTGTTACTATGAATCATTTTATGGAAAGCAGGAAGACACAAAACTGAGAATCCAATGCTGCTTACGAGATATAGGTAGAATACCAACTAAGCTTCATCCAGTGGATATGATTAGCAGAAAATAATAGATGAAGACAATAGAATATTCCAACTACTGCTTCAATTTAGCCGTTGCCCCTCGTGGATTCCATTTTTGCCTCCCCACGGCCAAAAGGACCAAAGCAAGTTGTCCATTTTTGTCCTCTCGAGAGTAGAAAAGAAGCCCACATTCTCTGTGCTTCATGGATACGAGAGGATATCAATAATAACTTCTCCGTTAATGTGTGGTCTGCATGGGTGTGGATGAGTGTTAACTGTCGCCCAAGGTAGCTCTGACATCATAGGGTCAATGCGGGTACAGAATCCTGGCCTCGCACCACTCATTCAGACGCCCTTTGGATCAACTCCGCAGTTGTGCAGCTGCAGTGGCAATAATGTATCAAGTAAATTATTGCGCATATTTAAACAACTCATTACATATAAAGTTTTCATCTTCCACTTTAAATATTGTCATTGCTTTGCTGGGTGTTGTTAGTCGAGTTTATATTGGCCGGTTCATGGATGGAGCAAAATCTAGAGGTAATGTTACTAAAGCCTCACAAAACCCCTTTGTTGGTTTGCCAACGGGACAAGAGGCACTGAAGAAGCTAGGCATGTCCTCCGAACTCCGAGTCGTAGAGAGCATGAAAAGCTGACAAGCTATTGAAGGCGACACCATGCTCAACAAGCACGGACATAAGCCGTTTGAATCGAAAAGAGTGGATATTGAGTTATGGAGGTCGCAGAGGAAATCTGTAGAAGCGCAGGTCGAAAATGTATGCATCCATACCACTATGCGTATCAATATTTTCATACCTGTATATTTGCAAATTAATGGTAATTTACGTGAAAGACACGAGAAAAATCAATTCCTTCAAAAGTGCGGAGGAGGATATTGAAGTAGTTAGATAGTTCTTTTCTTTTTTCTTTTTCTTTTTTTCCCAGTTTTGGTTTTCTTTTTCCAATTTTTTTCCCTCAAAGATCAAAAAAATGCAATGCGGTGGCACTATGGATGAAATCTAAGCCTTGTTTAATTGACCAGTGAGATCATTTCGCAAAGAAAGAAGTTCTGCAGAATTCATGGGAGAAAAAAAAAATCACTTGAAAATTTCCAGCTCACAATCCCAGCCCCACCTGCCTCTCTGTCCAAGGAAGCCAGAAAAAAGGAGAAGTAAAGGAACTGAAGTAGTATCCTCCGCTGCGGTTCCGGAGCGTTGTAAGCGCACAGCCATGGACGATCATGGGAGGGTGGTGATGCATGGGTGGCAGGGGGGGGTAGAGACCTTAAAAACCGACAGCGTGTTTCAGAACGTTGCAAGACGGGGGCACAGGGGCAGGTCGGAGCGATCAGCAAGACCCCTGATTTGTGCACTGCGCGGCCGGCACCTTTTTTACGATGCTCCACTCGAAGCCTTGGGAGAAAACAAAACAGAAAAAGAAAAAGGAGGAATGCGGGCCATCACCGGAACATCAAACTAGTGACTTTTTGTCTCCGTGTCTATTTATCTTCTGACTTCAGATACAACCATTGTACATGTACAGTACCTGTGTTCAGCTGCGGCTGGGGACTATTATTTTGATTTTTTTCGAGCCAATAGTTGTTTATATTTTCCACAGTATTGCGCAAAAATAATTGCCATGAAGCTACGGAGTACCTCCCCCCGCCTTTTCTCAAATACATGTGCTACCACGCTGCTCCTAAAAGTCCAATGCAGCCCGAGGTATGTAGCAGCTTGAAGGGGGGAAATAGATCGGAAACCGATCTCCCCGCCTAACCTTTACGCTGGGCTAACCGAGCATGTCGCCAGTTTAGTTCAGATCCAGAGAGGAAACGCCCACGACCAACCTAAGCTGTCCTTGACGTTGGTTGGGTAACTAGTTGTAGTTGGTCGCCTGGTTGGAGCTTCCACTTAGCCTTCTGGCGGAGCACAAACAAGCATGCCTATTGCCAATCTGGGTTATCTGCCGCACTAGCCAAGCGTTAGAACCAGGGTTTTCATGGGCTTGGGAGAGAGGGCAACGTAATCAGCGGGGCGCTGATGGGGGTGGACTGTCTGGGCATTACTGGGCATTTTGGCACCGGTATTGATGATACTGCAACTGAAATACAGTACCTCTACTCCGTACAAACGAGAAGGTTTGATGCAACTTCTAGCTGCTAATGAATAATGTATTTTCCCGCTGTATTGTTGCCCGCATTTTTAACAAAGGGGGTGAGGGTTGTTGGGTTGGTTTTGCCAATTTCTTGATCTGGAGTCCAAGAGATTGATGGCTGGCTTGTCGTTATTCAACCCTATCGAAGCGCAGTGGTTTCGTGCTTGTCGTTCCCCCTCGCCGCTCGGCTCCGACAACTACCACTCGCATTGCTCTTAACGTTGAGCTGGTATTCCCATCTGCAAATGCTACTCAACGACCATCCAGTTCGCCGTTAAAAACGGTTCATCTTCACGGAATTGAGATGGTTCACGGCGGTGCAATAACAGGAGGTAAGTGATACTTCTAAGCAAAATTTCATGCCGTTCATTCTCGAACAATACTGCCGGGGAACAGATAAAACACGCGCGCATTTTTGACTTGCAGAGAAAATCAGCCGTTGATCACCCTCTGATCCGCACAAGCTTAAATATAATAAACGGACTTCAAAACACAAGATAAGAAATTGATCGGACCAAAAACGTGGTTGAGGCAGGCTGGTGGTAGGTTTATGTTTCAGATTGGAGGAAAAAAGGCGCCTGGAGCGTCAAGATGTGAAAGTGCCTGGCGGCAGATCACTCGGCTGATGATGCGCCAGGTCATTTTTGACACAGATCAATGAGATCATACACCGAGGGCGATCATATTATAGAGATTAAAACAGAGCATTCTATGTATCCTTCGTGGAAGAAATTGCGAGTCTCAGATAAGCTTCGTGGGGTTGGCAGCCACTTCTTGGTAATAGTAGTGGACGGGGATAATGCATTATTGCAGCACAATGACGCCATACTCCGTTTTCCATTATTCTTGAAAAGGGTAATTATCATGGGGAATTTGAAAAGCTACGTGACTTGAGCTTCTTTTTCAGACAGATTCCGTTCTTTTGAGTTGTTGAAAAAGCAAGATTTCAGAGTCCTCCTTCTATCTGGGTACTGGCCTGTTGCATTGCAACTTAGAACACGGCTTCAAATCAAGCAATTCCCGCCACTCTGCAGGATAGTACATGTGGCTCTTACGCAGAATTTGAGGCGAAAGGAGTCCCCTGTAATAAAATAATAATAAATGTGGCAGTTGAGTACTGATCTTGTTCTGTGTCTGTGTCTGTGTCTGTGTCTATGTATCTCTGTGCATGTACAGGTCATGTCAGTGACGAAGAAAACTTGAAACATCCATACGTCGTACTTACAGGGAATTACCAATATTTCCAAATACAATGTCATCATGAAATTTACTTTTCACTCCCCGAATATGAAATAGTCACCGACCATTTTGCTTGCTTTTTCATGGTTTTTTCATCTTTAGTTTTGCAAAAGAATACTGTCCAGCAATCTTGAAAAGAGAAGCAAGCACATGTTCCCCAGTTTCCTCTACCCATTCTATGTCAGTTCAACGGATTTCGAGGTCGCGCCCCCGTTTCGGACCAGCGAAATACACCCCTTTTCCTCCACTATTTTCTCCCTCTCCCGCCGTAGGCAAGTATTGTTCAGCCAAAGGATCGCCTTGCATTTGCCGGCATGATAAGCTCATTGTGGCTTTCCTTTGTCTCCACTATGTTCCAAGATATGAAGGAAAATCGAAAGCGCGGTCCATCAGGCCCTCCAATGGGAATTGAAATTTATCAACAAAAAGGGAGAATAAATTGATACGAGGGCGCAAAAGGGAATCAATCATGTTCTGTAGCAAGAGAAAACCGCCCGAGGTTTGAACTGAAAAGCAAGGCGCTGGTTTTGCCGAGACGGGTACAAGTGCTTCCAGTTGTTATTAGGAATTATTATTAATACGAGTATGGTTTGGGAAGAACTCGCCAGAGTCAAGGACCCCTTTTACTTTTTTGTTGTTAACGTTAGAATTGTAGTTATCGGGCGGTTTGCTGACGTGACCAAACAACCGACAGGCATTCCCTTCCTATGTACTCTGTAGCTCCTATGACACCGATTTATCGGCCAGGAAAACCTTGCAACAGAGGATATGAAACTGGTCCCTGTTTTCTGCCGAGCTGATTCTTACGAGCTTGCTGCGGTAGCAGAGATAGTATAGGGAAGGCCAAGAACATGTGTATGGGTACCTCGCCTCTCGCATACTTTCTGGTAACTGCCAAGATCACGTCCCTGGCATATTTTGAATTAAAAGAGAATCAAACATAGGGCGTGGATTTGATAGATATTTTTGTTTCGATAACACCGATTGAATCGCCCGAGTTATTTTGAGAAGGAAAGGCTCAAGAGATGGATGGAAGAAATTGTATATATCATTCAACAAATAACGCCTGAGGAGTTCAGGACATACATGGGCGGCCATCAATATCCGGCGGTGCTGCTTCTCTCTATCAAACAGGGGGGTGCCACTTACAGCCCGGTACACTTTTTCCAAGGCAGGTCATATAGGCAGAAAGAAATCATGCCCCACCTTTATTAGGAAGCATACATTTAAGGCAGTTGATGCTCTTAAGTATGGCATTGCATCCTGCCATACGGACGTACCTACAACCATATTTCGATAGTATATAATCCCTTGGTGCAATGAAGCTTCCGTCACCCGTAAAATTGCCTCGAAGTGTTTCTCTCGTAGATTTTGTTTCTGTTGATCTAGAACACCGTTAGAATTATAGATTAACATGCATGTTACTCTAAAAATTCGAAATTTAGAATGATTGTGATGATCTATCCCAGTGCTGTGGTTCATCCCTTGATCGCCTGCCTTGACTTTTTGTCTCAGATCTTGGTTGAATGGTCGAAAATCTCCTAGTAATTGCGAATATTCATCGGCAGATCTACCGGGTGATTGGCGAATAATCTGCACTTGAGTATATGTGGATCTATGTTTGTATTTGAATAACGTAGAACCATTATTGGTCTAGGACACCAGACGCAATCACGAATAAACTTGATAGGTTTCCTGTATATACCCCAATGGATATTCTGCACGTTCAATAACGCAGGAAATCGGATGTAAACACTCCGTAGTATATAGCTTGGTAGTTGACATAAAGTTTTGCTAGATGCTGGTCGGGTTCTTGTGGCCCTGTAGGTCTGTACTTCACACCGTATTAAGTTTAAAATATGTCCTTTTCATGCACAGATAGATAGATATATATGCGCATAATTTACGAATCATTGTGTAGCGGTAAATGGCAGCTCCTCAAACCCAATTTCAAAAGTGGCACATAGGCGCTGGAAAAATATTGATAAAAGAAGACCTATCCGTACTCCGTTGATAATCGCAAGAAGCCCAATTTTTTTAGGTTTGAGCTACGCATGTATGAGTGTATGTGCGCTGCATGTGCCGTGAATCTTGAAGTGCAGGATAAATATGAACTAGTTACTTTGTATATAAGACACATATTAAATTTTCTTGGGTAACATACCAGGCCAGAAAATTTTCGAACAGTAAAAATGTTGAGAAAGAAATGCGAAGGCTCGAATAAGAAGCCAGGAAATAAACTAAGTGATGGAGGGATGAAATACAGCCCGTAGAGGAAAAGGAATATATGCAGGTAGCCTGCTTCAACTTCTCACAAACCCCCCCCCCTCTCCCCCCAAAAGAAAATATAGAAAAAAGCCGCGATGTCGAAGGAGTTGGATGTACCCACTGCCTGGTTGAAAATTCCTCCTCGTCTGATGAACTGCCCTGTTCAGAATGGCCGCACATTTATTTTCTTCCTCCGAATCCCCTGTTCCTCTCCTCGAACCCCCTATTTCAAGAGCTAGCTAACGGCGAAGATTCTCGGACGTGCCTTTTCATAAGGCAGACCAGAGAGTTGCAGTGCAAGCCATCTTACGGATTCGAGCCGGTGAAATGCTCCGTCTTCCTAGATGCGACGTTGGGCGGGTGAGAATTGGGCGGTGAAGGAGAGTCTCTTTGCACACTATTGAGTTCAGCAACAAAGGGCTCCGTAGTAGCTTCGGCCCTTCCACCAAAAAGGAACACGATGAGGTCGCGCCTTAGCTGAAATAGATATTATTCGGGGTAAGGTAAGTTAGGCGCTTGGCGGGCATCCGTGAGGGCAAAGTGGCTGGAGCGCTAAGATGCAAGTGGATTCCGTCTGTCATGGATCCATATCTGGATATCTTGGTTTGACTTACGGGCTTGGCACATAGGGTTGAGTGGTTGAGCTGTTGATGGCCACGGTCATAGATTGAATCAGTTGACGGGAAGTTTATATCTCATAGCTCAGGGGGTTTTTGATAAGCTAGTTGTTCTAAAAATACTCAGTATCTTATTTATTTATCCGTAACAAATTACATATAGAAAACACCATTATGTCAAAAGAAGGAATTTGGAATCCTGTGACTTAGATACACACATGAATTGAAAAACAAAGAAATTCCCCACTATCGCGAGCTAATCCGATCCTCATCCACGTACCACTCAAGCCATGGAAAATTGATGGTGCCACCTGCGCTAAAAGCCAGCTAAAAGCTTTAAACTTCGCCTGGTGCAGATTGACAGTTGTTATCTTCAACTGCAGCCCAACATCGTGGGGAAAGGGAATATCGGCTCTTTTTTCAATTTACAAAAGAGGTAGAACCCGAGGGCTACCCAGGTCGTCGTAAAGAGTGTCAGCTTCTATTTTTTTTGCATATGAAGCGGATTGAACTAAGCACCTCTCAGTATATGTACTCTGTGATTTGTACTCCGTAATAGTGATTGGTTTATTGAAAAGGAAAATTTCTTTTCATACTTGCACTTAATGATTTTTTTATTGTAAATAAAGTGCAGCAAATGATAATTCGTGAATTAGTTTAGTTGCATATCAGACTTTAATAATGATGTTTTAAGCTAAGCTTTCAGGAATTACCCTGTAACTCTTTTTTAAGCTCGCCCCCATACATGGATGATGCTAAAGTAAACATGATGTAAAGTATGTTACAAAGAGAAATAAATATCAGAATGAAGAGTAAAAAGAATCCATCACTTTTCTCTTTCTCACTATTGAATTATTCTAAATATTATCAAAGTTTTATATGTAAGCTCCGGCTTACTGGGACTGGGTCAACTGCTGAAGTATTGGGGGCGGTGGGGGGACAAACCTGCCCGGCCCCCACCCAAAATTTAGTTCCTGGGCACTGGGCAGCACTAGACAAGCCCCGCAGCCAATGCCAGCCATCCCATCCACTAAACATAAACCAAGATTGCTTGTTTTCCCGCGATTATGCACTCCCCTGCTCAGCTTACGCGGCCTTCTCATGAAAATGGTTGTGAGCGTCTTGGCATTTTATTTAGTTCCTTTTTTCTCCCACTCCTGTTATCTTTTCTTTTTTTCTTCTCTTTCCCCTTTTGGGGGAGCCCGAAGACATACATTGTATGTACATGTACAGATGAATGATGGAACATTTGAATGGGGGATTTGAATTGGAGTCAGGACTCAGCGTTGATAGAAAGAAAAAATTAATATCATGGAAATATAATGGTAATCATTTCTACACATGACCAAATCAATTGTTGCGCTCAAAGCGCTCATTCCTGGGAGAAAACGACACGGGTAGGCATATGTTCGGCCCGCGCCTGAGCATGTCCCCTGTACAGATGATGCGATGTGACGATGCGAGGGAAGAAAAATAAATCTGGATGACATTTCTTTGTTCCCGCTCGGCGTTTCAAGCGGGAGGAATAAATATTTTCTCCTGGTCTGATTGGTGTTTTCCACCCCGTTTACCTTCCCCTCGGCTCCCCCTTACAGCGCCCCTCTTTTTTGAACAACAAGACTGATGGCATCTCGTGTTTTTCTGTCACTTTCAGGATGCAGTTGGTGGCGGGGTATGCATCCTGGCGTACTGTTGGTTCTCCAATGACAAGATTTGGTGGTACATGATTTGTGCATCAACTATTCTGGCCCCTCAGTCCTCCCCAATGCCATTCCAAGTGGTCTCGTACTCGCAAGAAAATATGTAGAAGCTTTAAAAAAGGGGAAACTTTATTCATGGAGATAGTTGAAGGGACCCTGGGAAATCTTAGATCGAGGGCGTCAGCCCCCTGGGCAGCGCAGCGATTGATGTTAGTAGTGCATACTTCGAACCCTGTCATTCGTCTTTGGCATTTTCGTAAGTATTTTAAGCTGCGTACAGAGACCTCTCATGGAAAAATTTCTGAAACAGGTTTTTCCTCCCCCTTCGCAGATAATTTGTCAGGGGTAGACTGATGCGAAAAACCTTCAAGAACCCCGGGAGGCAGTGAGACGGACGACACCTGTCAAGCTCACAGCTTGGTCTCTTGGCTGTGTTACATGGTAGTGGCCAGGAGGTCAGATGTCATATCAGTCGCCATCACAATGGGCTTGAAAAAAGACGATAATGGGATTTTTCGTTTGGCTGTGCCAGGCTCATGGCCTATGTGAGATGCACAGGTAGACTGGGATGACATTGGCCTAGGTGTTGATGTCCACAGTAGACGTGGTGGGAAAGTTTTACATCCCTCTCTCGGCTGCTGCCGCGGCTGCTTGTTGGGGATAGTAACAGATTGGAAGACACCGCCACCCCACTGGCAGAGAGCAGATTACAGAGGTCCCAGCCAAGGTTACACGACATTCGAGAAATGTGTATCTGTCTGGCCTGGAAGTTGGGATAAGAATTTCGTATCAACATACCAGCTGCAAAATACCCCTGAGTTTGAGGTTTAAAATGCTTAACCAGTTCGGAGGCTTTGATGTGTGTGCTTACATAGAAGAAATTTTGTGCGCTAAGCCGGAAAAACTCCTGGTAGATAGAAGAGGCAAAAAAGGAGACAAATTGCAGCATGTTGCAAGGGGAGCAAGGGGAGCATACTTCTCTGATCCATGATCCCTCTAAATCTGAAAAATAAAAATAAAAATGGAGCCCCACGCAGACACATATCCTTACCATCATCATCCTCAGCAGTGGCTCCGCTAAACACGCCTCAGCAATGATCCCAGGCAGCATGGGACGCCAACGAACCCACCCCACCCCTCTTCGATCCGTCCTTCACAGTGGAGCCGTTGGATATTCTAAGCCACCCAAGTAAGGATCTGCAGCTTTCCCCAAAAGAAACCGCGTCAGTGGCATTGGCCAACCAGGACGGTATCACTTGGTCAATCCCGCGAACCCGGCAAGACAGAACTCATTTACCTCCCCACTACCCAGTGCTCGTCTGCTCACCATGTATGTAATTTTGCCATTGTGGCGGCCCATTCCAAGTATGGGGCATAAAGAGGCTTTCCATACCTACTGAATGGCATATTGAAGAGCCGTTGTTGGAAAAAGAGGAAGCCTGCATCTGTAGGGATAAAATGAAGAAGATTTTTCAGAGGAGCCCTCTCTACCTACCTAGGTACCGTAGGTAGTTAAACTGTTCACATTGAGTAACTATATCTGAGCTGTAAAATTACATGTTTTGAAGGAGTGAGATAATTTTTTAAATACTCATTACGTCATTCGCATGTTATTTACATATCGATACGAGGCTCAAATAGCTCCCTTGTACGGAGTATACAGCCTTGGAACCTTTGGGAGAGCGCTGAACTACCAGTAGCCCAGGAATTTGCTCGTGTGTGCACTTACATGTACGAAGTACCTTTTCGCATTTCTGGATCCCATCTTTTCAACGTCCTCATGGGAACATACGCAATCTTCTTCTTCCCTATTCTAGTATTCTCTTGCGGAGTGCAGAAAAATTCCATTATTCTGTTGTTGACTCCGCTCTTTTTTTTTTTTAACCTGACCCTAGCCCATGCCCAGCTTTGTCCAATCAAACAAGTGACAATCTAGAGGGGGAGCGAAGAGAAGCAAAGTCTTTGGGGAGGAGTGCTCCGTGTGAGCCGCCATGTTTACTAGCATTCCTTCTCAGCGATATCTTCTGTCCTCTCCTCTCAGGGCTCCCCTCGACAATAATTTTTACATTCGTCATTTATTGCTTTTTTAAAAATTACAATTATTGCTGTTATCGTAACTTGTTCCTCGTACACTTCAGCTCAACTTTCGTGTCTTCCCGCTTACTACGGAGTACAGCTCGACGCTAATATGGTATTTACTATATACCTATGTACCCAGCTGAGATATCATGTATCTGATCTTCTCCGTCACGGGCAAGTACCGTACATAATACATACAATCTTACATACAGCGTCATACATACCGCCCTATCTGCCAAGGTGGGTACTGAATACGCTAGGTACTTAAACTATCTTTGCGGCGGCGTTGTGCCGTGTACCTTGTAACTATCCTTCACAGTAACAGTACTACTTCTACCTCGTGCTCTCTTGAACTCTCTCTTTCTTCCTCTCCTTCTCCTACTCCTGCTCCTGCTCCTGCTCCTGCTCCTGCTCCCTCTTAACTGCGCCGATCCCCTTTCCCCAGACCTTTGACCTGACCTCGCTTTTATATTTTTGTTCCGCACTGTACATCAGGAACCACACGAGCTGCCCCCCCTCCGGTCCTACATAGCTATCTAGGTAGATACTCCTGAACCGGCTTCCTACATACATGCATACATACACACACACACACACACATACATACACTCTGCCTTCGTCGAGTCCTGACCTGGATTTCTTCCTGCAGTCCAACATACATATTGACATACATACGCCAACATACATGAACTGAGTCTCTGCATAACACGGAGAGATAACCGGTCCAAGCTTGTGAGGAGAAGAGAGCAGCAGCAGAAAAAGAAACCAAGAGGAAAAAGAAGTTCATCAGGTCAATTGATCGGCCATCTGACATCCCTCTTATTTTCTTGTCGTTCAGACTTCCCGAATTTCTACGTCTCGACCTTTGCGATTCGCAATTATCACCACCACCAACCTTCTCTATGACTATGGTTCTCGAAAACCAAAACCGCCAGTACGGCGGTGGGATGGGTTACGACAATGCGTATCAGAACCAAGTTCACACCAGCACTCCCCAATTCAATGAAGCCTGGGCTGCGCATTCATCCCCTCATCCTCCGCAACCCATCTACCCTACATCTATGCCAGCAAGCTCTGTCGCGCTGAATCAGGCTGTAAAGCGCGAGGAAATCTCTCGACCTGCGGCTATCTCCATGCCATATTCAAGTGTGCCCGTGCCCGCCCATTCAATGCCCCCGAGTAGCGCTTACAACACTGCTTCTACGTATGGTGGTTCCGAGCAGATCATTGTTCTGCCTCAAGAGATTCCACGGACAACCTTTGAACAAGTCCAAGGCTATACGTCGGCGTCCCCAATAACTTCATTCACTCCGGCTAACTACCCTCCCATGGACTATGCGCATTCCCTGCAGCACCAGCAACAGCAGCAGCAACATCAACAACACCACCATCACCAACACTCAAATGGAAGAAATATGTCCCAAGGGTTAGTCTAGGCCCCCCTCCCATTCTTTGGATTTCTCCTATGATACTGGCGCTTCACCAGAAAAAAAAAGATATTTAGTGCAATATTAACTTGATATTCAGAAACGAGCCTCCGTCGCAAGCTGTTCAGTCGCAATCACAACCAGCTGCCACGTACGGCGATGCCCTGGATGCTAGTCGAGGAATGGTTGCGCTGAGTCAAGATCTCGCAACCCCCCGAAATATATATGGACCTCAGAATGCTAGGGGACCTAGAGAGGCCTACGGCTTCCCATCCGCACATTCTTCAGCCTCATCAATTTCTTCTGCGGGCAATTATCCATACTACAGTGCGTCAGTTGTCTCTGTCGATTCTTCCGTCACCGACTATAGCTCCACAACTTCAGAATCCTATGATGGCATGCCATCGCGAACCCTCCCTCGACCGTCCGGCCTTATCCACAGTGCCGTACCCGGTCCTCAGTCAATGATGGGCCAGTTCAGCTCGAAAATCCCATCCAACACGCAAAAGAAACACAAGTGCAAAATCTGCGATAAACGATTTACCCGTCCTTCCTCCTTGCAGACCCACATGTACAGTCACACAGGTGAAAAACGTGAGTGTATAGAATATGCAGGAACCTCCAAAAATACGTGGGAAAAAATAGACTGACATGGTGCCTTTTGGCCAACAGCGTTCCCCTGTGAATTCCCAGGCTGTGGGCGTCACTTTTCTGTTGTATCGAATCTTCGTCGACACAACAAAGTCCACAAGGGTGAAAAGGAGTCCGGCTCCCCTGAGCAGCAGGAAGAATAAATTTCTTTTCGCGCGCAAATGGCCCTCTGCCGTTTGATTTGCTCCCTGCGTTCGCCTTTTTTCTAAAAAAAACTTGCATCAACCTTTTTGGATTTGGACTTCTTCACTTGGGGCTTGCTTCAACAAGGCACCCCTGATAACGTGCAGAAAACTAACCTTGGTTTTGCATCCCTAATTCTTTTCGCTCGACGATGATCGCGACTTTACATTGTCATCTATGACTTTGTTGGTGCGACTTTTTAATTCGTTTCTACCAGACCTCATTAATGCCTGTATTATAGTTTTCATTTCTCTTTTCTTGCCCAGCTCGAGCTGTGATTCGAGTTTTCACGACCGAAATCAAAGATACCCCAGTGAGGAATTTTTTTGTTCGGATGGCATCGGTAGGGGATTGCACCGGATTTAAGGGGAACATGTTTTGGACATTTGTTGTTTTTTTGTTATGTCTTTTTGGATGATAGAGGCGCTCGCTTTTTACATGTGGGGAAAGACGGCTTCATATTTCTCTTCACACTTATATACCCTCGCTAGACTAAGGCCGGTCGCTTCTCTTGTGGATTTCTTCTTTATCTTGTCCCGTCATTTTTTACTTTGATTTTTCTTTTTCTTTTTGGCACTTTGTCTCCTGTTGTTTCCCCCTTTTTCATTGATACCACGGTATGGATTGGTTACCATTTCTGCTTTTGATCGTAGTTTGATGTTGATCTCTTTTTACTCTTTGCTATAATTTGGAATTCTAATATTCCATTGCCCTTGTCCTGGTTTATCGTCGTTTTTTTGACCTCGACCCTTTCGTTATTTTCCTTTTCTAATACATTCCTGCCAGGATCAGTGTATGCATGCATGAACAACGCTCGGAACTGTTTTCAAGCTAGTTTCCTCCGCAGGATGCCCAGCCCTGTCCCATGCAGCGGCAGGCTGCATGTTGTCATCATTACTTGACCCCGTTGCCACTTGAATAAGCGGCAACGCGATGACCTCGGGGCTAACAAGGGCTTCTCCTTCTACTTTACATTTGCCAAACATCATTTGTAGATCAAATATCTTGCTGCTTTTCTCTCTAATTATATTCCCCCGCGGCACATTTATTATTCCATTGTTTTGTCTTCTTCCTTACTTTTCGATTATTTATAATTTCTTTCGCTCGTTTATATGTCTATTATTTTAATTGTCTAATTTTTATTGGTGGATATTATCTCATTTATCTACTTTCCTCCCCTTTTTTCTCTGTTTTTTTTACGCGCCGTGAGCGATTTCAAAATGGACAATTCGATGGATTACTTGACTTTAATAATAATAAAATGATAAGAAATCTTTCATGTGTGGTTATTGTTCATAGTTGATGGGATATTTTTATATACGAAGCATTTTTGGAACCTTTTCGGTCTGTCAAGGTACCCGATCTGAGAAACCCTACGTAGGTCGTTCGAGAGTCCCGTACAAGATATATTAATTGCTAGGGCGTATGTAAATGACGATAAGTTGAACATACAGTTCTGCACTATGAATGCGGCTCAAGCTCAAGCTCAAATTGAATTCAATCTAAATTCCCCCATCAGAGCTTGGGGTCCTGACCCCTGTATTCCGTCCCCTCGGTCACTCCGCCTTCGGCATCTCCCCTACCGACACCGCTCCTCCAAGATATATTTCGTTGTACGCGCGTCCTCTATATGAGATATAGCGGCCGTAGATCTTAGGAATGCGATACGGAAGCGAAGCTTTAATTATCCCTCTCTGACCACAAAGCCGAGATGGTGAACGAACACGAGCAAAAGGTGAAGTAAAGAAGAAAAAATGCTCCCCACCGAACCGAACCCCAAACACCACCACCATCACAGTCCAATTCTGCATACGTAGCTTATAATCCACTTTTGAAGAATGCATTTCCTCCCTTCCTCTCCTCTCCCATACAATATCACATTGCCTCTTTCCCATTAGGCTTGTTTTTGCCTTTGCCTTTCCATTTCTGGTTTGTATTCGCACTCGTATTTTCTTGTTGTCTCAAATATCTTTCCCATGCGGTTTTTTGTCGGCATTCCGTACTATATAACCGTTTTACCTTCCCTTGCATGTACGTTGGCACCGCATATACCTATATTGAACGTTTAGTCTCTGTCATTCTGCATCTTTTCTGTCGAAAACATCTCCAAACCGCTATTGGAATAGTAAGGTTAGATCTGTATGTGTGGATAATAAGTGGTCTCTACATACATGCACAACGCATACTATAAAAGGTACATCGCATGAACATGCCAAAAAAATTCCGTCTTAGAATTTGTATTATGTCTGTGGTCCTTTTATTTCGGTCTTGTATGAGTTCAGGCATCATGGATGACCCCAATGCCGAAGTTTCGGAATCCAAGTCGCTTGCTATCGCTGCCGCTTTTCCACTCGTCTTCAACTAAACGTGGCCTAGATAAATAAGAGCATTAGAAAAAGGGATGTTTTAGAGTTATATATGCGGCTGGTTGAGTGGATTTAAATGAGTTTAGGCACCATGTAATTTCTACTTTCTTATTCGCCTGCTTCTCCGCCTCTGATTGATTTGTCTTGATACATTCACCGATTTATCGTATAATCAGGGCTCAATATAGTTAGCTTCATACCATTCTTCCATTTCCCTCATTAGAATCTTCTTCAGCTCTCCTAAATCCTTTGATAGTTATGCAGGCCTCGTTTTACGCATTTCTAACAAAGTATAAAATAAATGAAACGCCTTCTAACGCTTTCGCCTTCCATGGCAGTTTTTAGTGGATTTAATTATTGCAGTTTCGGTTTCCTTATATTTTTTGTCGAGTAGCTGAAGCTGACTGGGAGAAAATCGTTCGTTGAAATTTTATGCTCGACAGCGAGAGTTTGCTGTCATGGGTAGAAAATATTTTCCTCACAGCAAGGGCTCTAATAGAATACTCCAGCAAAATTGATGCACCGTATAGCGAGCGCCAATACGACATGATAAGCGAGGAGCCACACATATGTAGGTTACAACTGATTGGAATTTATACTGTGAAATGGCAGGCCAGATATTCAATCAGGGGTATGAACGTCAATCTGATAAGATTGATGGCATAGCCGAGAGTTTCCCTTGTTTAGCGTTGCTTGGCAATCGGGCCGTGGCCTTCCATCGAGCCTAATTCTCATCCCGAGTTTGCCAGTGTCAACGTGTAATTTTGATTTTAATTTTATTATATAATATATCGTTATTTTTGAAGGTGATTCCCTGGGAGATTATTGACTGTCTGAATCGTCACGAATTTGCATTTATCAATGAGCCGTCTATCTGGTCTGGGCTGCTCTCCTACTCATTTATAGAATCCGGCAAGGTTTGCCCTGAACCTTGGAACTCAAGCACAGGCCGTGGGACAAACGCATATCTATCCAGCCAGATCAAATGAACTTGACATAACTGCTAATCACAGTTGATATTTCTGTCAAAGTAATGGTTGACGGCTGTCCAGGTCTTCGACAACCTGGGAAGGACGCATCGGAAATCGCCCAACGCTTAAATCGTTGCGGGTGACATATGACCTTGTCCTCTACGTTGTGAGCAAGGGCGAGACAACGAACGCAGAAGATCTCGAAAAACGCGGACTTATTTCTGTGGGAGCATCTATCTGTGACAAGCTCCAAAGCCTTTATTTAGACCGACCCATGACAATTCGTTTGAGAGATGCTTATGTGGCTCGCAATTTATGGACACAATGGAAGGAAAGGAATTATTGACCCCTTTTACATTGGCCACGCTATAAACCCGCATATATGTGCCGAGTATGTTCACCGCTCTACGAGAGCACATGCAATGTAGCTTCCTGGACACGGACGTCATTTACATTTAGACACACTAGGTTCGTCTAAACGCTGTCGACCGGCACGGCAAGGGAAGGGCTTATGAAGAGCACAAAGGCGCTTGTAAGCAACACGTTGGCGAAAGAATAATGATCTGCGATAGAGTCGTATTTATTCTCGGTGAGTTTATGATTGGATTTGGGGTATGAGTGTGAGATTAAACGAGATAATACTTACCGCTGGTATTCAGGGGGAAATCTGTTGTTAAACCCGGTGACTCGAAATATATTTATCCCTCATCTGCTAAAAGTTCCATCTCTATACATGGAGTTATTTTTGAAACTTGCATGGATACATCCCCTGTGATCTTAAAAGAATCCATAACCAGAAAGCGGCTGGGAATCTTATGCCTTTTCTACTCTGGAAATCGGCAATAATTGCGTGCGAATGCCTGCATATTATTTCGGCATCAGAGCTTTGCCCAGTCCTGTGGTTGATACATTAGGTGTTGGCCATTTAATTTCTATATTTTGGTGACAGGCCCTTTCACATCGATTGAGTAAAGTTTTCGTCTTGTACATTTTACATTTATCCATATATTCATGCTCTAAAAGTAAACTTGAGGAAACAACCTCGCTAGCACAATGCAATATTTGACAAGTTATGACCTAGGCTGATTCCGTGCTTGTATTTGAAGTCTCCTTTTTTGCCCAGTGGTTTCAAGAATAATAGAACTAAACACCCTTCACTGTTTAGCTCATACAAGGTGGTTCAAGAAAAGTTGAACAACATTCAACTTTAGTCATCCCACCTAAAATACACACACACTACATACCCGTGGACTCTACACATATTACTAATATACTCTCACCACCCACCCTGAACACCAGGTTCAGGGGTAGGTTAGGGTTAAAATTAGTTATGATTAGGCGTTAAAGGTTATAGGGTCAGCATTAGGGTTAGATAGGGTAAGAGCCTGAGAAATATGAAAAAAATCATCTCTGAGGTGGCTTGGGTTTGGAGGCACGTTCAACTTTTCTCGCTAATACACATGGAAAATTGAAGAATCTCCTGAGGTAAGATGTCGGACTTTGACATCACATACTCCAGATAAAATAAAATAAAAACTAGTGCTGGTGAATGGAACATATGGGGAATGATTTTATGGTAAAATCCGGCCCATTTTATCCGTTTCAACGGAGAAGAGCCACCCTTGACCTGGGTCGGTTTTTGAACGTTTTCACAGCCCTTCCAACTTCCAGGCAGATCATCAATGACAAGCACTGTCAGCAGTGTCAGGTCGTCTACGCTGTATGCTTCAAACTATGTTTGTTTGCGTCATAAAGGCGGGAAAAGGCCTCCACGAGGGCTAGAAGAGAGTGAACCATTTTTGGTCCGGCACTGGCGGGCATTAGTAGCCCTTCATAACAGGAGCAAAAAGCTGGACTGAAAACATACACCCGGAAATCTCAGCAACTTGAGTTACCGAGCATTCACATGTTATCTAAGAAAGGCCGAAGCATTACCAGGATCGAATCCGACGACAACATCCACGGATAATTTACTCCGTAAGCCGGAAAAGGTCACAAAGGCTCCTTTATCCCTGACCGTTTCTTGTTCATTCCTGGATGCTGGGGAGCTGTTTTGGTTGGTGCTGCAATCCCCGCAATCTGGAATAAAACAAACTGAAAACTCAGTGGAAACAAGCGCAAAATAGGCCCGCCGAACTAATTAGCTTTAGCCTGTGGATTGAGTTCCCTTAATCTTTCCCGTGTGCAAATGATGTGAAAGGGCTGCATGCTGTGTAGGCAGATATTATAGTGTTGATAATACATGGCTAAAGGCTCGTTGCAAATATCGATTGAGATCGGAATAGGAAGCTTAACATTCCACTGTAGGTAGTAGGCGTCCCCACACAGATTGGGGATTGCCCCAGGAAATCTGTCGTAATTTGTTGTGCACCGGAGCACTCCCGCCTTGTACTGGAATTAGCCTTTCGGTAGAGGGCCGTTCGTGTGCATATTGAACTTGGCCAATAAAATCGCAGGTGACTGACACAACAGGTACGTTGAGAAGCCGAACCGAAAGGTCCACTATCTGGCATAATTCATTATTTGCACGCGTCTTGTGAAAGTTCCAATCTCATAAGTATTCGGTTTGCAGGGGTTGCATGTCATGCTGAAATCGCTTCATCACATTTCAGGGTTGTGAGAAGATTTGATGGGTTTGGCGGAGAACTATCCAGCATAAACCTTTTGTTTGCTCTGAAAATGTGGGCAAATATAGATGAACAGCAAGCGAAAGCAGGAGAACCTCAACATCTCGAAATCCACTCGTGCCGCGGCCCACCACCCTCCTGGCGCTACTACCTCGAAAACTCTAGGGCAGCTCGGAAGCTAGGAATACTGGGGAAAAATCGTGTACATACACTGTGGTTGGTTAGCAAATGCAGTCATATCTAGATCCTACTTTCGAGCATCATCGGAGCAGTGAGCGGTCACATACGGGCGGTGACGTCTCTTTCTGGCCCATTATTATTATTGACCTTTCTCGTTTAGAAGAAGGGGATTGGCGCATTACTACTCCGTATACTGCGCAAGAAGCCCGCTTGGCTAGTTGCCTAGTCCTCTAGAATGGTGTTCGGTTCCCAAGAAGTCTGCTAACGCGGTACTTGGGCAGGTTGTGGCGTGTGAAAGTCGTGCTAGTCCTCTGCATGATCCGCTTGTTCCTTCCGCTGTGTCTCGCATCTCGGAACTGGAGCTTCCAACATAATTGATTATCACATCAAATTCCCCCAGACGATTCGGTCTGACCCGCTTTTATCTTCTTCCCTAAGTTGATTTGTCGGACGAGTTAGCCCGTCACCCCCCAACCAGCAGAAAGCACATATCGCGGATCGCAAAGGATGACGGGCTTCGTATCTCGAAACTCCTCATCTGCTCAACAATCTAAACAGGTACAACTGTACTGTTCTCTCTAGCAAACCTTGCACTATGGATCCTTCACAGCGTCCACGGAAGCGGGCTCGGATGGCCTGTACCTGGTGCCATGAGCGCAAAGTTCGCTGTGATGTCTCCATTCATGGAAGTCCTTGTACAAACTGTCGGCTCGATGGTCATGAGTGTGCTATCCGGCCGAGTGCTTGTCGAGGGTAAGTAGAGTGAGCGATTCCCTCTCCTTGCGTCATAATTTTGAGAATGCAATGCTGGCTGAATTTATCAGGCTTCGTTGGGTTAAATTTAGCCAGCTTCGTGTTTTCAGACTTTAACATTGTTTTCATGCTTGTGGTTCTTCTAACAGTCTTTCTAGCCGTGGTATGAGAACCCAAATCCAATGGCCAGAGGCGCAATTTCAAAATGGTGCCCTTGTGCATAAATCAGACCCGACCAGTAGAATGGGCCCAATGGAAAGTATCCTGTCGAAACCGACTTTCCCTCAATATATTGATCCTAGGCGGCAGACAGCTTTTTTCAGTGATATGTGGGGAGGAGGTAAGTCGTGCTGATGTCCGTTTGTATCTTGGTTACAGGGTTCGCTGTGATATGAACGGCATAAAGAGACTGACAACTTCCAGGAGAAACCCAGTTCGAGCCTTTCGGATCGATGAATCCTCAACTCCCTAGATGCATCCTACCTTTTTCATCAGATAATCTAAATGGAGATTCAAATGTCATATTTTCCTTTTACCGTTTCATCGAACTGCGCGATCTCCACACTTTGCCGACTGAAGATGTCAAATTTCTGGAGATGAAAGGTTGTCTCCATGTGCCATCGGGACCAATCCTTGATGAATTTGTCCGTCAATATTTTCTCCATGTCCATCCTTGTCTGCCGGTATTGAACGAGGCAGATTTCTGGAGTATGTATTCCAATCGAAGTGATGGGATAAAGAAGCCACGAGCTATATCATTGTTCATTTTGCAGGCAATGTTCTTTGCAAGCTGCGCAGTAAGCATTCCTCTAGTTCTTATACTGACTCAATCAAACTTATGAGCCTTGCGAATCTAATTATTCCTGCGCAGTTTGTTCCATCGAGTGTTATCAAAGCTGCCGGGTTTGTTGACAGCCGCACAGCCCGCAATACTTTATACCGGAGAGCGAAGGTATGCTCTTGCTTACTATTGGTAAGGTCATTCAATAGAGAGATAGACTGACGCATTCCATGTAGCTTCTTTTTGATCTAAATGCGGAGAACGACGTTTTAGCGAAGGCGCAGGGCGCGATCCTCCTGACCTACCAAAGCTCATCCGTCGATTTCCACGCCGGGAGCCTGTGGCTCACAAATGCTATCCAACATGCCATTATGTACGGTGCGCATTTATATAATAACAAATCAAACATTAACGATCCTCTAAGAGAGACGAAGAAACGATTGTGGTGGTCCATTCTACTTCGCGACCGAATCCTGCCTCTAGGGCTGCGTCGGTATCTTCAGATCACACCTCAAAATTTTGATCTGTCTCTTGATTGTATGACCGAGGAGGATCTCGACGAGGAGATTTACAACTCTGAAGTGTATGACCCGGAAACCAAACGCATTCTTGCGAATATTTTACGCGTCCAGTGCCAGTTGGCTATTGTGTTAACCGGGGTCATAATGATCGTCTATGCACCTAATAGATTCTCCCACCCCAAAGCGATGACAGAGAAGGAATTTATGAAGACACTCAGGGAGATAGAGGATATCAGAGCTAGCCTCGCTCAATGGGCGAATGAGGCGAAGGCCTCGTTTGGCTCTATTTTTGCCTCAGACGGCGTTAATGAATCTGTCACCCTTTATTCCAATTTGACGTTCATGTATTATCAGTGAGTGTCATTTTCGTTAATGTTGTGACTCTTGATACTCGTCGATGCAGGCTTACAGTTATCTATTCAGTGCCGCTCGAGTGGCCTTATGTCACAATGAAGTCCTCACCATAGAGGCTCATAAAAAGTTTATCGCGGATACTTATAGTAAACGACTAGAGGGAATTAAAGACGAACTGGAAGATGCCACATTAAGTATCACCAGAAGTGTTAAACGACTACTCATGCGCGGGGTGGCGCGACATCTTCCCATCAGCGCGTACGTTTGATTTCCGTTCCAATTTTCTACAAAAGAAATCTTGTTGAAAAAAGCTTTAGATATTAAATAGTCCCATGCTAACGATTCAATGGATTTTAAAGCATCGCATACACTGCTATACCTCTAGTCCTAAATGCACTTGACGTTAAGCTCTCTAGAACAACATCCCAAACCGCAACACGCAAACGGCGCTTGAGTTACTATGCGGAAGTCATGCAACTATATAGAAACCGGTATGATGGCACGGACTACGTGGCCCTCCTCATTCAGGAAGTCCTTAGATTCGCAGAGAAACAAAACCTCCTGATATCCTTCCAGCCGAACGGGCCAGCGAATATCATGTCAAACCCAAACACCAGCAGTGGTAACGGCAAAGGGGACACGAACAAATCAAGCTCACTGACCGAGACATCTAATAGACCTATTTCAGCTGGCAAACGCACAAAGAGCTGGTCCGAAGTCTTCATTCGACAGCCGCGCTTCTATCTCCGGCTCTCATTGTCAATAGACTTCGCTTTTGCAACAGGACAATATCCTCGAGATACAGACTTACCTGCACTCGTTCGTGAGCTTCACCTTAGAGATGATAGCGATCAGGCCATGGAGACTGTGCAATCTACCATGCCAGTAGAGCTTCGGTTAAAAAATCTCCCTCCACTATCGAAATCCCAAACGGAGCCTCCAGCGGAGCAGCAGCAACAATCAGGATGTCAATCCACTGCTCAGAATACGGATGCGTACTACGGTGTTGACGACATGGTCAAAGTACCCAACCTGGAACAACGACAGCAACAGCAGCAGCAAAAGCATCAATCCCAGCAACTCCTAGTCTCCTCCCAATCCCCTGTTGACCACACGCTAGCTCCTCAATTAACAACCGAGCAATTGGTCTTCAACCACTCCACGACTTCACCGGTAAACCTCGACTTTCTGAACTTTGAAAGCCCGCTGTTTGATGGTCTGAGCGGCGGTGTTGAGCTTGGCATTGGGGCCGATGATAGCGGTGAGGATGGAGATTTTATTTTCGGAAATGGTGGTTCGTCTGGATGGGCTGATGATATACTCGAAGAGATTATGGCTAGGGTTCATACGTAACTGTTATCAATTTTTTTTCAAAAAATTCTAAAGTATTATCGTCAGTGTTATTTTTTTGTTATTGGCGTTGTCCGATGGAGGGTATATATACTACTGGGGTTTGGATAACAGTGTTGGATAATAGGATGGCGGGTTGGCAATTTTGAAAGTTTGAAATTTAATGATTTTGCTTGGTATTGTCGGCGCTTCTCTATATAAAATATGCATTTTAATCAGGATGAAAAGGAATGTTTGGTAGTACCGAACGGAAACTATATGGAAGGCTTCGTGGTTACGTCCTAGCTCTCTTTAGGGATTATTTAATTGAGCTCGATTGTTCATTGTCTATTCTGATTATCAATTTGACGATTTCACTGTGTGAGATCCACGGAATATTGCTGCTTATAGCCATGGCAAGCTTCTCACCGCGGTGAAGTGGCTGTTCGGTTTGTCGAAAAGGGTGTTGTTGCCTTACCATATGGATTTTGCAAAAACCGGAAGATTTCAGTAGGTTCGGAATAAGGGGGAAGGAAAAAACTTGCCGCTAGCCATGTGAGTAGAGATATATAATATGCTTCAACTCCTGCTACGTAACTACGTGGTGGGTGGACGAGGACCACAATAAATGGACAACAGCATATGTATGCGCAGAGAGAAACCTCATATGGATTAAAAACACTTCGGGAAAAACATGAACCAAAAACGTAAATTCTATCATATCATCATCCACGATCAACGTGGGAGAGATCCGATATCGCCAAGTGAAAACAAAAGAACAAGACATACTGGACAGAAAAGCGGGGCAGAAAATGTTGGGTATGGACGGGGCTGGTATTAATGCTGGAAAGGGATGTCGTAGATGCTGTAACTTGAAGATATAGAATTTTGCTGGGAAACATGTTTGCGATTGGGAATCCGGTAAAAATTTAGAAAATATCTGGGAGCTGTTGAAACGCGATTACTACATGGGGGTATTGCGATGCTCAACGAATACGACCGAGACGGGCGCTATTCATGACGATCTGATCGTCCACATGATCACTCTGTAGGTTTGTTTGTTAGCACATGCGTCCATGAGGAGACGGTTCATTCTTAGTTTGGGGAAAAAGAAACGTACCTTGCCAATGATGCGGCCTAAATCAGCATTCTGCTGCTCAACCTCCCTACCCTGTGCCCTAGCAAGCAGATTCAACCTGCCTGTAACACCTTCGATAGCAGAAAGATTGGTCTCGATCTCGTTTTCCATTTCGTCATCTTCACTGTCAGCTTCAAACTGGTATTTCGACCTCTCGGCAAGGTTTGTTTGTTTCTGTGGGCCATTGGCAGCATTCTTTGATAAGGTTTTGAAGGTCTCGTCCATACGTTGCTCTGTCCGGAATGCAGCCTGTCGAGTGGCCTCTCGCTGAAGACGCTCTTCCTGGTGACGATCAATGATAGCCTCGTCACGAGCACGTCGTCGTTGTTCGCCCGTGAATGGGTTGGCGACATGCATGGCGAACATGCTTTTGTTCAGCTTTTTCAATTCACGGGATTTTTCGTCCGCAATTTTGTTTTGGTTTGAGGCTAGATCAAGGTTCTTTTCTGTATTATGAATCCGTTCTCCTTGAGCACCAAGACGAACCAGTGTGTCACGACCTGTCTCTTCTGCTTCCAAGGCAGCACGAAGAGCATTGCGGGTAGAAGAAACATCTTGCTGTTTTATCATTCGGATGTCATGTTTCATCGCTTGGATGTCTTCTTCCTCTTCCTCCTCCGCTGTGAGTTGTCGCTCCTGGTAAGTAGGGGCGTATGCAGCGTCGGTATCATCAGCGGCAGCACCACTGGCACCACCTTGTGGAACATCTTCCAGAGCAGGGTTATAACGTCGTTCTTGTTGCCGTACCCGGGCATCTCCTAGAAGAGCGTCTCTATTATCATCGACGGAAGCTGCATCGTTCGGATCGGCCCTCCCAAGTCCACCATAGCCACCAGGGCCATATCTAGATTTTGGGGCTGGAGGGGCAGAAGCATCCGCTCCGTATCTGTCTCCTCCATATCCACTTTGGTATCCTGGCCCTCCAGGTGCATAACCGCCATTAGCCCGACCGTTTTTATTATCAAGATTTTCGTAGGGGTTTCTGGGTCCGCTGTTTGCTTGGGGGCCTGGAGGGTTCATGCCGGGACGTCCAGGACCCGAAGGGAGTCCATATCCGCCCGCACCAGGCGGCCCACCACGTCCACGTCCTTGGCTATACGGATCGCCCGATGGTGGAGGTTGCGCGTATGGATTTGAGGAGGGTGCTGGGCTTTTGTTTTTGGATCTGGATCCAAAGAGGGCTGAGCGACTGCTATCCTCATCCCCGCCCTCGCTTTTCTTGCTGCCAAAGCCGAACTTCTTCATAATGTAGGTAACAGCCGGACAGCAAATAGAAGGGTTATTACTCCCACTGTCTATTTTAAACCTTGCGGGAATTGCAAAAGAAAGGGGAGAAATGCAGGTTGGAGTTTCACCTCGTGGTTGGAGGAGTTGACGTTGGGCTGGTAGTTGGTTCCCGGGGATGTTTCAGAAGAACACGTGACTCTGTTGCAGTGGCGGATTACTAAATTTTACGCTAGTCCAAATATTACTAGTGCCATTTCATGCCCCATCTAACCGCCGGCGTCGTCGACCTCAACCAACAACAGGTAACTGTACTTGGTTCACATTAACAGCTCTAGTTCTTGCTGCAGCTCCAGTTCTTGCTGCACAGCACAATGGCCCCTAATCCTGGGTCAGAAGCGGAGTATATACGCGAGAAGGCTCGGAGAGATCTGCTAAATCTTCTTGAAAGCGTGAGTAAGGCTGACATTTATATACCGAGCTACCTAACATGTATGCTGATTGTATACACAGGTTCGAGGCAAAAAGAACCTTGTGATTAGCAAGGACCTGGCTGGCCCAGTTGGCTTGTTTGTTAAGTTCTCTGTTCTTCAAGAATACGGAGTGGACCGTGTTTTTTTGCTTGAGAATGGAAATACCGATTCTTCCCAGAAGAACATTGTCTTCCTTGTGCATGCTGAAAAGCCTGCGCAGGTACAATCCACAGCCGGTATGATAAATTTACGTCATACTCATCTGTCTTTTTATATCAGCTCCTATCTCCCTCTTCTTATTTGTAAACTCACTCTTGTTTGTTTTGTTCTTCCATAAGAAAACGTCGCCGGGGGCATAACATGAGGCTTCGGAGGTTTATTTCTCACTCTCCCTTGCCAGTCTTGTCCCCTATATTAAACAAATTTTTAGCACACCCCTTTGGCTTTCTTCCTTTTTACTTTATATGTAGTTGATGGCCATCAGAATGCGCTAACATGCTCGTTAGACCAAATAAGAAAGCTTCAACGAAATGGAACTGTCGAGCATGAATTCTCCATATTTTGGGTCCCGCGCCGCACTCTTGTTTGTAATCAAATTTTAGAAGACGAGGGTATTATAGGAGACGTCAATATCGCGGAATTTCCGCTCTATTTTCTACCTTTAGAAAGCGATATTCTCTCCTTGGAGCTAGGCTATGCGTTCCCGGATCTCTATTTGGTTTGAGATGTTCTTTTCCTATCTTAGTAAATCTTCTTTAAACTGACACATTATAGCACAAGGACCCAGGCCCAATTTATCTTTCCGCGAAAGCATTAATGAATCTGCAGCTACGGCATGGCTTCTTTCCTCGTATTGTTGGAAAAGGAGACAATGCAAGAAAGCTGGCAGATCAACTACTGCGAATGAGAAAAGAACTGGATGCCGAAGAAACCTCAGGATTGAACGATGGATCCGGGAGAGGACTTATGGTTAGCTCAACGATGGAAAGTTTAATAATTATCGATCGAGATGTGGATTTCGCTACACCTCTACTCACCCAGCTCACATACGAAGGCCTCGTTGACGAGTTTTTTGAAATCGCAAATAATCAAGCCGAAGTTGACTCCATGGTCATTGGCCCTTCTGCTCCTACGCCTTCGTCTTCTCAAGTAACGTCGTCCGGCACATCGTCAGCAGCTGCCAAACAGGGCTTAAAACGAAAGATACAACTGGACTCGTCAGATCAATTATTCGGTCAGCTTCGTAATGCAAATTTTGCTATAGTTGGAGGTCTGTTGAACAAAGTAGCCCGACGGCTGGAGAGCGATTATGAGAGTCGCCATGTAGCCAAGTCAACCACTGAGCTACGAGAATTCGTCAACAAATTGCCAGCATACCAAGCAGAACACACTAGCCTTAAAGTCCACACAAGCCTCGCGGAAGAAATCATGCGTCAAACCCGTTCTGACATTTTCAGAAAAGCGCTTGAAGTTCAGCAAAACATAGCAGCTGGTTCAGATCCTACCTATCAGCATGATATTATCGAGGAACTCATCGCGCGGGACGTTCCCATATATACCGTTCTCCGATTACTGTGCCTCGAGTCCTGCATGACTGGCGGTCTTCGACCTAGGGATTTGGAAAACTTCAAAAAGCAAATATTACAGGCATATGGATACCAACATCTCCTAACTTTCCATGCTCTTGAGAAGATGGAGCTGCTTCACGCACGGTCGTCCGCAACGGCTATGCTGCTCCCAACCGGAGGTGGCCCGGCGGGTTTGAAATCCAACTATAGCTACCTCCGCAAAAGTTTGCGACTTATTGTCGATGAAGTGAACGAGCAGGATCCAGATGATGTCGCATACGTCTACAGTGGCTATGCGCCGCTCAGCGTACGTCTTGTCCAGTGCGTCTTGCAGAAACCATATATTCTATCCCTCACAAAGGGCGTCCCCCCGCCAGCTGCAGGAGCATCTGCCAGTATTTCGTCGCCTGGTTGGCTAGGTTTCGAAGAGATCGTAAAAAGCGCACGGGGTTCCACGTTCAGCATCGTCCAAAAGGGTGATGAGAAAGCTGTAAGGGCGCGGCAAACTCTATCAGGAACTGGAGGTATGAAGACGGTTTTTGTATTTTTCCTTGGCGGGGTTACGTTTACTGAGATTGCTGCGCTGCGGTTTATTGCGAGCAAAGAATCAGTGCGAAGGCGGATTGTTATTTGTACGACGGGAATTATAAGCGGAAATCGGATGTTGAAGGGGGCAATTGAAATCAAAGGATTTGCCAAGCCCAGTACATAGAAGTTTACCAAATATCTTATAATGCAGACTACTACCCAGCGTTTCGCGTTTTTAGTACTAGGACCGATACAAGGTGTACGGGTAGCAGAGTTTGGCCCTATGAACGTTGCCGAAGAGTATTGTGCTTCGAGAGAGGCTTTTAGCTACAAGCTCTAAAAGCCCTCTTTTGAAGCTGTAATTTCCAGAAATATATACACATACACCCATCCCGGTTAATATAATAAATACATTGCATCTAGTTATGTTAATACCCAAACCCAAGATTCGTCCCCAGCAATCTGCCTTGGTACCTATCCGTAACCTCCCCAAGTTTGACCATGATACCGGCGGATAGCATTCTGACTTCCTCCTCTTCTTTCGAAGCACGCTCAAACACGCCATCAACCCATTCACGCATTTCCACCACCTGCGTTACAAATTCAGTAACAAGTCTCTCCTCCCCGACACTGCCGGCTGATATATTCAAATCCACGACTGCGAGGAATAAGGAGAGAATTGCGGGGAGCACTCTGGGTTCTGTGGCGACTGGGAGGTTGTGTAGAGTTATAAGTAGTGCGAGAGCTTCGTGCGTAAGCGTGGCTAGATTGGGAGAGTTTGGGCCAAGGGTTGAGAGGATGAGTGTAACTGTTTGAATGAAGAGATGGAGTAGTTGCGGGATCAAGAATGGATTGTGCACCTTGCTGGACCTGGAGGGATGAGCGCTTAATATTGAATATTCCGGCGCGTCTGGGAAGGAGGTTATGGGTGTATCAGAGAATTGAAATTGAACTTTGACTTACGAAGTCGAATACATGGTTACCCCAAACGCATTAATAAGGGGAAAGAAGAAACCATCTGAAAGAATTCTGTGGAGGTCTTTAGGGATAGCTTTTTGCCGTCTTTGCTGCTCCCTCTGCTGCTTTTTCTTCTCCACTTCCATACGAGATGAGAATGTTCGGACCTTGAGAGCGTTGGGCCCAGTTATTGAATCGGCGGCATGGAGAGCTAAAGGTTGTAAGGTAGCCTGCGAAAGCTTTTTCGATATAGCATTAATCGGGTTGCTCATGTCGCCATAGGTAGTTTCTAGATTCGAAGGTAGACGCTTCGACGGGAACGAAGAGTCCGTAGTGGGAGGGAGACCCATAGCATCTGAGTCTTCTTTTCCAAACCCTGCTAGTTCGCGGGCACTCAAACCAAGCGCAACAAGGATCGTTGATCGCTGGCTTTGAGATAAGTCGGCATTGAAAAGCGTATACACGAACCACTGGCCCATAGTAAGCGGATAGGCAACTAGTAATGCAATTTCGCTCTGCAACTTGTACTCTTGAAAATTTGGCAAATTATATTTGTCTTGTAGACCCCCAATAGTAAGTGCCAGTGCCTCAGAGTTCTCTGCAACTTCGGTGCCAAAGGAAGCTTTGCGCCGTATTAGCGTTGCCGCTGTAGATATTCCCAAGTTATATCGCTCTGCATTATCTGTATCCCGCAGACACGCTAATAAATCCCGTATATATCTACGTTTTACGTTAGCAACTAAAAGTTATTAAGGGCCAAATTTAAATTTAAAATGGAAAACATACACTGGAGCACTGGGTTTCGACCGGTTGATCAGTGTTGGGTCATCTTCAGAATCTGAAGCGTCCGTATCTGGCTTTTCGTAGGGTAGGAGGTCATCAACATCTGATTCCTCAGATATCTCTTCAATAGAAAGAACCTTTGAGGTTGCCTGACTTGATTTTGGCTGGTCAACCTGAGGAACCTTCCGTACATTATGTTTTGATTTTTTTGGAGCATGCTGAGTGTTTTTATGCTTCAAGTCCTTGATAGAACCAACTTCATCTTTCACACTTGTCAGGCTCATATACCAGAGAGCTTCTTCGCTCCCCATCTCTTCAAGGTCGAATTTCATTGCCTTATCTGCGGGATCGACTAGCTTTGATAATGACATGCCCACTATCATGCCAAGGAAGCGGGCTCGTGGTGAAGAGGCTGCGAGTCGATTAGATATCGCGGTTAGGTATGTTCCTGACTGTGTGATGGAGCGGAGTTGATGTGGACACAGCCGATGAGCATATCCGGCCGTCAAAAGGATAATCTGGGCATTCGCTGCAAGGTGTGAGCTTTTGGTGCTAAAATTTTCCAACTTTGAAGATCAAAATATTTTACCTTCCTGTCCACGTGTTGGTGTATGCTTTATATAAAGATTGTCACCAAATATCTCTAAAGCTCTTCTCAGTATTTCCAGTATTGGCTCTAATATTAGGGGTCAGTACGTAAAATGTACAACTATTTTTCACCTTGTAAGCTCACCTTGGTGGTTTCCAAATGACGCCAAGAGTGCACGGCGAAAATCGATTCCTTTGATGTTGATTTCTAATCCTGTTACAAGCCATTCGCTCAATTGGAGTTTCAGTGAATCTCGGTCGCGAACTATCGTCGCCACAATAGCTGAAACTCCACCGATGGCCTTGTGTTTGTCGGGGTCGTCCAACGGGCTCCCAACTGCACTAGGAAAAAGGTGGAGAAATCTTCTTTCCAAATCATGCAGTATCGACTTGAAAATTAATATTTGATCATGCCGTCGCAGGTTATCCAAAAAGATACCAAACCGGTCTGGTGCAGCATCCTCTTGAAGCAACAGGGCGTCATATATCTCGCTCACAACTTGGGCTAATTTAAAAAACTTAGCAATGCCATTTTCTTTATCCTTAGGGTAGGTCAATATACCGGTATAACCAAGACTCAATGATCTAGCTATAAACTGCGCCAAATAATTCCAACCATCCGAATCTGTTGGTTGAACTTTTGAAACCATATGGGAAATACATCGCCCAAGCCACGATGCAAACAGATTTCCATCTCCAATCCAATGTATCGAACGAGGGGTCTTTAGATCCTTAATGGTAAGAAGGCCTTCGGAAGCGACAGATAACACCTTTCCGGCAGCAAGGAGTGAAATAAGCTCTTTCCACATAATCTGTCTTTGGGCTGGCCGTTCAATCTTGCTCGAAATATTCATGTATGTGTTGAACAGCACATCAGGAGGTTTTAAAACGGACGACAAAACCGTTATTAAATCCTGAATAATTAACTTGTTACCTCCCCGTTTTTCACTTTGCAAGGAGTCTTGTTTGGCAAGTAATAAGCGAAGATGAGCTACCAGAGCGCCGATGCCCGCCACGCTGCTCAAACACCTGAGCAATGCTGCTTTTGGTTTATGTTTGTGGCCTCCTTCTGGATCTGTAGTATTATCATTTCCTAGACTGCTCCAATGGTCGGGAATAGTTGTAGTAATCAAAGAGTGCAAAATTTGAGCTGCCAGAGCGCTTGGAGTAGTAATATTGAAACCATTCTCAGGCGCTTGGGAAGGATCAAGAAAGGCTAAGACTTGAACAACATGGTGTTTGTCTGGAGACGATTTAAGAGCCTGTAGCGCTTCTTCTAGAGAATTTATCTCGATCTGTTGACACAGGCCTTTTTCCTCTTGTGGCGGAGACGAACTCTCCCTTGGTCGAGGTGGTTGTGAAACAGTGAGCTCCTCGCGGTTTCCAACCGTCTTGACAGCAATAAGAAGCTCATCCATGACCTATACTTCACACAGCAATAAAATGGAGTAAAGTGGTATCAAAACGGGAGGCTAGTCATATCGTGCGTTAACCCATTATGTTGGTCTCCAGACTGAAGAAGGTTGATATCCAAATTATCACGTGACATCTATCAAGGTGGGCCAACTCGCGCAAATGTAGAGTGAACAATCACAACCTCGATACCTTTCACGAGTTTAAGAAAATAAGTCTTCATTTTATCAGTCCTTTGGCTTTATGATCAAGTGTGGAATACCGATCACCTGCACAACGCCCTTTATTGCTATAAACTCTCTAATTGCAAACCAGCCACGAGATATACTGCTTTAACGTGGAATGATTTCCACGCTATCTTAGCAGTTCCTGATGTTCTGATATCTCTTTAAGACTATATTAATTACTAAGTGCTTTAATATCACGTTTAAATATGTCTCTTTCTGAGATCCCTCTTCGCCAGGAGCCTCAGCGCTGGTTAGTACTCTATAACCCATTTGTATTGACTTGAATACTAACATCCGTCTAGGAAGTCCCTCTACAGAGTTCTCACTCGCTCAGGCCCTTTTAGTGATGAAGATTGGGTGCCCGGCCCAGAGACCATTACGGATCTTGAGACCTCTAAAATTCTGTAAGTTCTTACTTTATCCAAAGATTATGTTGCGGAAATGTTGCTGATAATTCTTTATAGCGTGATGTAAGTGGATATGTCTAATATTTTTTACCAGACCTGTTTTGCTAACAGCAACTCAGAGGAGCTGGAGGGTTGGGATGTGAAATTTTGAAGAACTTGGCGCTGTCAGGATTTAAAGATATACATGTCATTGATATGGGTACGTTCCAACCAGTTCGTGAAAGTGAATGGTGGTAACAGTTTCCCAGATACCATCGATATATCAAACTTGAATCGACAGTTTTTGTTCCGCCAAGATGATGTTGGAAAGCCTAAGGCTGAAGTAGCAGCTGCCTTTGTAGAGCGAAGGGTGAAAGGGGTCAAGATTACTCCTTACGTCGGCAAGATCCAAGACAAGGGTCAAAGTTATTACATGCAATTCAAAATAGTTGTCTGTGGGCTTGACAGCATCGAAGCACGGCGCTGGATAAATTCAACGCTGGTTGGAATGGTAGATGGTGAGAACCTTGAGAGTTTGAAACCACTGATTGATGGTGGAACAGAAGGTGCGTATTGTTGGAGCCCCGTACTACCAAACATGAAGGTGTAATCTGTGGGGGCTTGCGTGAGGCTTAATATTAAAACGGAAATATAGGTTTCAAGGGACAAGCCCGAGTTATTCTTCCTTCACTCTCTTCATGCATCGAGTGCCAACTCGACATGCATGCACCCCGCGCCGCAGTGCCATTATGTACAATTGCAACGATTCCTCGACAACCACAGCATTGTATTGAATGGGCACATCAAATTGCATGGGGTGAACACCGTAAGGATGAAGAATTCGACGGCGACGACATGGAGCATGTAGCGTGGATTTATAACACGGCATTTGAACGAGCGAAACAATTCAACATCCCTGGGGTGACTTTCTCAATGACTCAGGGTGTCGTGAAGAACATTATTCCTGCAATCGCTTCTACAAATGCTGTGATCGCGGCTGCCTGCACCTCGGAAGCACTGAAGATTGCGACGTCCTGCAACCCTTATCTAGAGAACTATATGATGTACGCAGGCGAGGAAGGTGTCTATACCTACACTTTTGCGGCCGAACAGAAGAGCGACTGCCCCGTGTGTGGCAATTTGGCGAAGCCGATTATAGTAGATCCCGAATCGACATTGGAAGATTTTATTCTGTCTCTAGGAGAATTACCGGAAGCCCAACTCAAATCTCCCAGTTTGAGATCGGAGGCGAAGATGCTTTATCAACGTGCTCCTCGACAGCTGGAAGAGCACACAAGGCCGAATTTGAAACGGAAATTGAAAGAGCTTGTTACCGATGGAGACGAAGTCGCTGTCAGCGACCCTGCCTACATGATCGATTTCCGATTTAGAATGACATTTAAATGATCTGGACAGCGAAACAGGCGATGCGACGCTGTGGCTTTTTTTTTTACAAAGGCATCCATGAGAACAAATGACAGATTATATGATCACAGGTTAGTGAGGATAAATGCTTATAGATATAGCTTTATTATCATGGTAAATCAATCATAGTAGCTATTTCAGTACCTTTTCATAACCAGGCGAATTCCACTGAAACAAAACCCTCTCTATACACAACTCCAACGCCAAATAATGCTTCCTAAAAAAGATACGGAGAAAAAGGAAAATTGGTTTCAAAAATCATGAAACTTCTGTCATGTCAGCAAGCTTGGCCAGATCCCGTTTCAGTCTCCTACATTTGAGCTTCAGGACCTTCACACTCTCCAGGAATAGAACATCGCTCCTGAACTGTCCTGTGCTCTCAACGTTGAAAATAAAATGATCCCGTATCCGACCCAGCTTGACCTTGCCCTGGAATTCCTCATGTCTTAAGCATTCCCTGCTCACAGTGTCTTTGAAAGGATCAACCACAACGGCTTTCTTCTCGCCTTCGTGACCTTCGTATCCGCTCCCAGCTTGCGATGCATCCTCCGCAGATACAGTATCAATCCCAATGACACCTTTAGGGAAACAGCCTGCAAATTTGAGAGCATCCTTACCAAGAATAGGTCGAAGAATGCGGATATCTGGAAGAAGACGGTATGAGGCCGTTGCCACAGGGGAGAATTTAGCGTGATCAGCGCCAATGCCCTTTATGCAATGCATTTCAATATCGATCTTTTGGCCGGGTCGTAGTTTCGCCAGAAGAATATCAGGATTGGTGGGTCGGACGACGCCGTCAGGCTCTTGGAAGTAAGTTTCCTGCCGGCCTACGGGATGAAATGTAATATCTTTGGCGTAGACGTGCGCATGGTTGTAGAGCTTCTGCGGGTCTTCCTCATTTGCGCTGGCCCTGGGGTTCTTGGTGCATTCCACGCTTAGATGTAAAACGATGGTGTTGTAATCTGCGAGTTCGCTGCCGGAATCTCGGTCGCCTTCCTTCGGCATCCTAAACCAGCGCAGCCAATTGATACCCTCCGTAGAGCCCGTCAGAGGCACTAAACCAAGACGGTGCGCTAACACTTCGTCTTGGATAACTGAGGTGTTATTGTGTACGTAGACGGTTTCGATGGCAAGGGAGGGGATTTCAGCGATCATTATGCGACGGAAGGCGTTTGCGATAGCTGCGTCGACGCCGATTAAGGAGAAAGAAGCTTCATAGGGTTCATTTTTGTGGAAGGTGACTTTGAGGTTCTACATTGAACAGATAGATTAGGAAGAGTAATGAACAGAGATGAGAGGTGACATGTTTTCCCACTCACTCTTTTAAATCCATCAATAGACCACTCATGACTTTCGCCTGGCCAATGACCGGGGAAATCTGTTGACGAGATATTTGTTACTGTTTCCGCATTAATGCCAATGACCTGGGTTACGTTAGCTTAGCCAAATTCGAGGAGAAACACTCGGAAGCAGAATAGAATCCATGGATGCTTACCTTCCTCTGGTTGATCTCTTCCAGAGAAGCAATTCTAGGCGCCATGGTTGCGCTCTATTACTGGTGTTGTTATGTGCAAGATACCTACTTGGCGTGGTTGTGATATTACTTTTTTCCCCGATGATAAATTTCAATGTTTGTCCGTCCCTCCATTTTCCAGCGGTACCTCGTTTTTGCCTGCGTTCTGGTAGAAAATTATGTACTGCGCCAAGCTCTACTGGACAAGCTTTGTCATCATGTCCTAGCCAATCAGCAGCCTGGGAATGCTTGCTGAACGACATCGCACGTGACTTGCCTCAACACCGGCCTCGCTTTGCTACAACCGACACAAATACGAACAACGACAGACAGATATAGATAGACAGAAGACAGGAAGCTGTCCACAGCCATTGACCAGTGCTTCTGTTTGTGGGAGCCCTCACCCTATTATACCGTGTCAAGGTCGAGGTACAAGGCACCTAGCGTGTATCTCTATATGGCCATGGCTTCCTCCCTCACATTCCTTGCCCGCCATGCGCCCAAAAGGCTATGTCTCGGCCCCTCGTCTTCCTCCGCATTCAGAGTCTCCTCAATCGCAGGACTAAGGTCGGTATCTACCTCGCCTGCTCTCAATGCCACTCCTGCCTATCGGCCCACTAGACTCATCCCTACGGATCCGGAATTCGCACCGGGCGGTCCTAAACATCAGCCCAGCGAGCCACCTGGTTCATATGCTGAGCCCGCCGCACTCGAATCCGAAGCTGGACTTGGCCGCAAGGTCCGTCATTACACAGTCAACTTCGGTCCTCAGCATCCTGCTGCGCACGGTGTTCTCCGGTTAATTTTGGAGCTCAATGGAGAAGAGATTATTCGTGCAGACCCGCACGTTGGGCTGCTGCATCGGGGCACGGAAAAATTGATCGAGTATAAGACTTATTTACAAGCTCTGCCATACTTTGATCGATTGGACTACGTTTCGATGATGACGAACGAACAATGCTATTCGCTAGCAGTAGAGAAACTATTGAACATAGAGATTCCAGACAGGGCGAAATGGATCAGAACGCTGTTCGGGGAGATCACCAGAGTCTTGAACCATCTCATGTCGGTATTATCACACGGTATGGACGTTGGCGCGTTGACTCCGTTCTTGTGGGGATTCGAGGAACGTGAGAAATTGATGGTACGTCTTAATTATTCGTTGCGGGCCATAAACTTTTACGATTCTTGTTTTCTGACCGATTGGACTTTACAGGAATTCTACGAACGTGTTTCTGGAGCCCGTCTACATGCTGCATATGTTCGACCGGGAGGTGTTCATCAAGATATACCCCTTGGCCTTCTAGATGATATCTATCAGTGGGCAACTCAGTTCAGCGACCGTATCGACGAGACCGAAGAACTGCTCACCGACAATCGTATCTGGAAAGCTCGGACCCAGGGCATTGGCGTTGTCTCTGCCGCAGAGGCCCTCAATTACGGCTTTACAGGCGTCATGCTCCGTGGCTCCGGCGTTCCATGGGATATCCGCAAATCCCAACCCTACGATGCCTATGGCGAGGTAGAATTCGACGTTCCCGTAGGTGTCAATGGAGATTGCTATGACCGGTACCTTTGCCGCATGGAGGAGTTCCGCCAATCTCTCCGCATCATCCATCAATGCTTGAACAAGATGCCAGCAGGCCCCGTCCGCGTTGAGGATTATAAGATATCCCCACCACCCAGAGCTGCCATGAAGGAGAACATGGAAGCACTCATCCATCACTTCCTCCTTTTCACAAAGGGATACGCTGTTCCTCCCGGTGAAACCTACTCTGCCATTGAGGCCCCCAAGGGCGAAATGGGTGTTTTCCTGGTCAGTGACGGTAGCGAACGACCATACCGATGCAAGATTCGTGCGCCTGGTTTCGCCCATTTGTCTTGTTTCGATCAAATGTCTAGAGGTCATCTTCTAGCTGACGCTGTTGCAATCATTGGTACGTTTTCTCTCTCTCTCTCTTTTCCGCCTTGCCCTATACTTAGCCTCGAACCTATGCTTGACCCCCGCTCATTTCACCCATGCTAATATCTTCTTTGTTTCCCCCCATCTATAGGAACCATGGATCTCGTTTTCGGTGAAGTAGACAGATAATTTGCAAATGAAGCATACTATGAACGAGCCACTTTGCGTCACTCATGGACATGTTTATTCCCTCCCCTCCCCCCCCCCCTTGTTTATTTTATTTTTCATCTTTAGCAGAAAAGGAGAGGGGAAAAATAATAGACACAAATTCCTAGATTTTCTTGAAAATCCAGCCATGCCACTGCTGAAGGCCCTCCGTGTAAAATTCCTAAAACTCGCAGATGGACCAGGTAGCTATATATACCAGGCCACTTTTCATTTTGCCATCATTAAAGCTTGATGGGTTGTTTCTTGACCCCCTGTTACATCTTTTTCTGATTTTGCATATCGATTTCATTTTCAATTTCGATCTTCTTTTTGTCATTGTACTCTTATCCTCACACTTGTCCATATACAACAACAACGACTTTCTCCCTCGGCTCCTTTGTTCCTTTTTCCTTTCCCCTGTGTTTCTCTGTATCTGTTCAGTAAATGCTTCACATAAATACAAAGAATTTGATTTTGATAACAAAAATAAAGGAAAAGCGCATCACAAAAGCAACTTTATGTACGTAGACTGACTAGATTTTTAAAAAAATGCTTCCATAATAATGCTTAGTCTCATTCATAACGCATCAAATCATAAAAGCGAAGCAATGCTCACAGAACAAGAACAGAAATCAGCAACAGAACATGTCAAACCAAAAAAAAAAAGGTAAGCAAGGAAAGGAAATGTGTATCAAGGTCCTGGAAGAACAAGGTCCTGGAAGAACAAACCCCTCTCCCCCACCACCCCCCCACCCCTTTTGAGCGCATAGATATCGGCAGATAAGCCCTCTTTCACACAGGCCGAGTAGCCCCTCTGAAGGGTGGGAGATAGGGGTAATGGGGAAAAAACGATTCCATCAAAATCCACCTCCCCACCCAGCCCCTCAAGCCAAGCAAAACAATCCCATTGCCAAAAGAAAAATATTCATAATCATCTATCTATCAATCTATCCATCCCCCATCTCCCATCCCCCATCTCCCATCTCCCATATACAATATCAATATCAATCAAAATCATCCCATCCCATTCTTATTTATCTTATACCGTCGAATCATCATAAAAGAACCGAATATCCCTCGGCCGCTGACGGTTCCGCGCTACAAACTCCTCGTCGCCCGGTGGTCGTTCGTTCTTTGTGTTTCCCGCTAGCATGCTTTGGATGCTCATGCAGACGCTCTCGACGGTTTGGATAGGGGACCAGGCAGAGCCGAGGAGGTCGAGGCAGATTATGCCGTTGCTGTAGATGTGGGGGTGGATGGGGATAGGGCGCGGGGTTGATGGGCCGGTTGAACTTGCTGTTGCTGGTGGTAGGGAGATGAATTGGACTTCGGGGGCTTCTGCGGATTGTGAAGGTGTTAGATATAGTATAGTATATATATAGTATATATATATTATAGGTTTTAATGTGTTTAGGATATGCGGGATGTCGTACCGATGGGATAATTTTTGCTGAAGGTGAATTTAAGTCGGTAGGTTTCATTGAGGTAGAGCGGGTTCGAGTCGTCCAGGACGCAGATATCCATTTGCCATTCTTCTAGGTTTTCTGCTTTGACCATGGAGATTCCGGGTGGGAGGGAGGATTGCATCTGTAAATGTGATAGATATAGTCAGGTTCTTGTTGGTCTCCATTTTTGGGCATTTCATTCCCCCTTTCGTAATAATATTTAGGTAAAAGTACGTATCAGTTAGGGTTTCGGATGGGAGCCAAGTGATTGCGCAATTAAATAATTTACCTTCAAGAGTTCCTGTTTTCAAGTTAGTTAGATAGCTGTGTAAATAAGTCATTTGGGAGGGGATGTTGTCGCGCCGTTGGAAGAGGATATTTACTTACTTTGCCTAGCCGCTTGGATGCAAACATGGCGATCAGAGAGGGGGAACCAGGGCCTATCAGGGGCAGCAGCAGGCGAGGTATTGAGTCAGGGTTGCCCAAGTGCAAAAGACGGGATGGATATGTAGGGAGACCCTGTGTATTAATATCAAGATACCTTTTGTAGAGAATCCCGTAGAGAACGTTCCCAGGGAAGCAAAAAGCGGAATTGCGGGGTTGATATATAAATATATGTATGTGTGCCTGCCTGGGAGAGGAAGCCGCAGTTTGGCCGCAAACCCGGAGCAAGTTGCTTACAAGATGGTCGGAATCGAAACTCGGGGTATTTACAAGTGTCAATCGGGACAAGGAAGTGGAATGCGAATGCCCAAGAGAGTGGGATATAGCCGGGAGGTATTAGGAGGAATGACTGGGGCCTTGGGGGAAGCTTGAGTTATGAGTTAGTTTCATTCTAGGCTTAAACATCATCCATGGATATCACCTTATATTCACGGCGTTAGCTCGGGTCAAGGTCTGCGGAATGGATAAATCTATGCCACTACAATCTCTCTATTTAAAGCAGCCCGCTAGTCTATTCTGAGTAATTTTCTACGATCCCCATAGATCTCGGGGTTGATTGATGGTTTCTTCTCGACAGATGTCCATGAATATTGTTTACCTATAGGTAGGTTATACATGTGGCAAGTAAAATGAACATATATATACATTGTTGGAAGAATCTCAACGGAATCCAATAAAATGTTCCTCATTGCGCGCTCAAGGATGTAAATATTGTACAGTACATGTACATGTACATGTACAAGAGGAAAGCAGAAAGCTCCAACTAGCCCCAGTACTAGCCGCCTTTCATAAAATTAATACAGGGCAACGTTAACAACAGATGGTCATTATTCAAACAGTTTTTGCAAGATATACAACACAGAGGTTTCCCCTAGAGATCAAAGGTCCAAACTAATATCGGATAACTACCTAGGTACCTAGGTACCTAGTTATGGACTATCACAGCGACTTTCCAACAACATTACCAATTCCCCAGCCAGGGCCTCCCTTTGCAAAGAGCCCGCCGAGATCGTTTCCGAATTTGTTTTGTATTTTGTCCAAGTTCTCCTCCTCGATGAGCTTTTTCCCCGTCAAGCTCTCTACATTAGGAAAATGAAGCTAGTTAGCTATCTCAATCGGTTTTTTCCTGAAAAAGGGGGAACGACGGGGAAAGAATGTTGGATATATACTCCTAAGACCAAAAGACACCTTGGTCTCTCCCATCATGGCGAGGGTGGCCTCCTGCAGCCGTTTCTGGTAAGGGTCAAGGGTACCGGAAACCCAGGCGACCAAGACGACGATTGCAAGACCGCCATATGCGAGGAGGTTAAGCATCGTGAGACAAGCCATCGTCTCAGCCAAAGGGTGTTTGTTTGTTTGTAATTTGATATTGGTAAGTTATATAAGCTGATCAACAGGCCGCTCAAGATGGACTATGGGACGATGAGATAGGAAATAATATATATCCTGGAGCCCTGGATGAGCTGCACTCTGCCATTATATATATACCTAATATACCTTGTTATATACTCCCGTAACTGACTCCCCAATTACGTCACTGGTGAAAACGGGAATTTGCAGCCTTCAACCTTAAGGATTTAAAGCAGGAGGTGGAAGTTACCTAATGGGTACTACGGTACCTAGGCAAGGTTGGTGATCACGTGGAGTGCAACATCACGTGAATATACACCGGCTGTGGCTGGTTGGAGTTAGTGTGGCGCATGTCGAGGCTAGGTTCTTGATACAGCGCTGTGATTGGCTGTTCCTCCGTCTGCCTGCCCCTCTTTCCTCTGCCCCCCCCTTAGCCCCTGCCCCGCCATACAAGACAACCCGTTGCAGAAACAGAAAACAAACATGTGTATTATTTATTATTTATTATTACTCTTATTATTCGATATCAGGCACTGTGAATATATAATAATATAATCATTGTTGTAGTAGTTGTTGTTGTTGTTATTGCCTTGTTGTCAACCTCACTCTGTTTCAAAAGTGAGCTTTGTCTGTGCATCCTGGAGCTGTTTTGTTCTCTACTCCTCGTTTTGACTTCAACCTCAGCCTTGGGCACGAAACTTATCTTTA